>JAEKIV010000413.1:0-29968 GCA_016801325.1 Hypholoma fasciculare
ATTGATCAACACATGAAGATCTAGAGAAAAAGATAAGAAATAAAAATAACAAGAAGAAAGAAAGAATGCACTTTTGGGATGCGCGGAAGAGAGAGAGCCGACGCACTCAATAGAATCCAGAAAAGCATCGGAATGCTGTGCATAGGTGCAGCGCGCCTTACCGCTGTTGATGCAGTTCTTGCAACCTTCACCCCATTTGACGAGTTTGCAAGTAGCAGGGCCTTTCTTGGCAGACATGTTGTTGCACGCAAAGCAACAGAATTTGACCTAATAAGAAAGAAAATTAGTAGGTAGAGAATCTGAAAAGAAAGAAAACATACCTCGGAGAGATTGGGAACTAGAGGGGCATCATGGATAGAGAGTGCATCTGGGTGAGCAGGACCACGAAGCGCGTGCTTGCCCACGGCGGTGCCATGAGGAACGGGAGAGCTAGGTCGCGCTGGGGACTGGATACAAGTGCACTTGCGATCACGACGAGTCTTCTTGAGAGGCGCAGGTGGAGGAGGAGCGCGTCCGGCGGTGCTAGCAGGGGGCTTCGTGTCGACGAGGTATTCGGGGTCGATGTCGCCATCGGCGTCTTTGCTGCCGTCGTGCGCATCCTCGGGTTCGTTTTCAGGCTTTCATTTGAGAGAAGCTGGAGGAAGAGGTCGGTGGGCATCGCGTCGAGTGCGTAAAGGTGCATAGAGTAAAGGGAGCTTACCCTTGGAACGGGTAGCGCGAGCAGTTGGAGGTGGTTTGGAGCTACGCGCCGGCAGCTCGACAACGGTCTCGATGTGTTAAGCTGAGACATTGTGTTGTGCCTCATGTGTATGCGCCTTTGTACATTGATCTTTAAGCAACATACAATCTTTCACCCTTTATCTTTTTATTCGCTCTTTGAACTAGGCCACAGTATCCTACCTATAAGTACATGTTCTCCCCCCCTACTAGCTCCCCAGTCGTTGTAACTCTAACGCTGGGGTAAGCCACTCGTACTATTCACCTTCATCCGGAAAACCCTGTTTGGCTGATCTGTGATTATAAGGTAGCATCAGGTATTTTATGTGATTATAAGTTCATGTAAGTAATATCAGTCATATAAGGCAGGTCCCCATATATTGGTGCCTTATTCACCCCTAATATTTGACGGATCAGGGCTTACCCTATTTCAATATGTATGCGATTTGTGGTTGAATATGTCACTTTTTGCACCTTATTTACCGCTTATTACAGTTTATCTGATACCAAAATATGCATATAACTGACACATCATGTAGTAATATTGGCACAGTATGGTATGCAATACATCAAATACATCACAGCACTGACTACATGAACTCCGAGAGATCCAAAAGCCCAAGAGCACTACCTTGAGTAGGCTGCTTGGCGCTATCAGTTTCATTGACTCCCCTAATCAGCGTATCAATTACTGCAGCTGAGATGAATAGATTAATAACTTACATCACCTGCGTATACAAGCGCGACATAAGAGAATGATACGCATTGGCGTTATCGTTCTTGATGGAGGCCAGGTAACCGAGATGCCTGTTATATACGGACTTGAAGCGATCCCCGTGGAACTTCTCGTTATCCACTTTCGCGCCCGTCTGCCATGAATGCAGAGCTGCGTACAACTGTAGTCAAGAGTTAATAGATTTGGCATTCGAGATGAATTGACTTACCCCCGTAGCAGCCAAGCCAACCAGAGTGGCCGGAAACTCAGGCTCTAGGCGGGTCGGGTGCGATGAAACATAATGTTCTTTGAATTTTCGGCCGAATGCCGTGGGTGTAGCGAAGTACGCGGATTTCAGAACTGCTATAACCCCGGGGTTGAGATATATCTCTGAGGCTTTGATTACCCACGTAGGCTAGATTGAATTAGCTCGATTGATAGTATCGAAACATGTGGGAAACGTACCTTTTTCTTCTCATTGAAACTCCAGCGCCCGGGGTATATGTAGTGATCACTGCTCATCAGGGCGTGCACATGCTCGGCACAGCTTTCCCCAATTCCCAGCTGAAAAAGAGCAATGTGATCCATACCTTTGGCCTTGACAGCACCGCGTGTGTGCGGCAGTCGATCCATGACCTGGTATTACGTGTATGAATAGATAAAACAAACGAGAGAGTATCCATCTTACTCACCCATTTACCAACTGCCTTGGTGAACCCGTCGTCGGCTTTCAAACGCTGACAAATGCCAAGGAAGTCCCGGTTTTTGCGCATTAACCCACAACATGCTTGAAGCAATACTTCCCTGCAATACTCGGCGGACCGATTGAGTTCTGGCCAGGCGTGGGAGGTGACAATCGTCGTTTCAACAAGCTGGATGGCGTCGCGGCAGAGAGCTCGTATCAGAGTATTCCGTTGAGTGAGACCCTTCCCGCGGAGCTGTGCATAAGCTGACCACTTGGCGGATTTAGCATTGTCATCTTCGTCGTTGGCGTCATCGGAAGCGTTGTCGGCATCGTCATCGTCGGCAGCATCAGCTTCTCTGTCCGTGTCCTCATCCCCAGGAATCTTGACTGTGGAGCGGCGAGTAGGTTTATCCCGAGAAGTGGTCGCATGTGGCTTAATGTGTGGTGTCTAAGACTCACACGCGAGATATTTGTGAATGAGAGCACATGATAGGCGGTGAGCAAGGTATGTACCTTGTTCTTCCAGTTGGCCAGCGCCCGTGTCGACACCTGGTCGTAAAGTTGTACATAGTTAGTATAGCTACGACTGCATCTTCAAAAATTACCTTTCGTTTTTTGCGTTTTCGTGGAGGCCCATCGCTGTCTTCATCGTCAATGAAATCTTCGGAATCGTCGGCAGCAGCGTCTGAGGCAGTATCAGAAGTAACCGGGCATGTTGAGATACGCGAAGAAGATTTTGACGATGCCCGGGCCATTGTGACATCGGCATTGTCTATATCCCACAGTTTAGCCGCTGTACTGGAAGCGCTCTTGCTGCTGTCTGCTCGTTTGAGCTGGGGAACCTGCTGAAAGATCAGTCGCTGCAAATTGCAAACATCACTCATACTTGATACCTCAGATGCCAGTGTCCGGGCAACCTGCTCTGCTGGCAGGTCAGCAAGTTCGTCACCCTCGTCTCCGTCTCTACTGGATCCTCCGCTGTCATGTGGGGCACGCGCGGTGTCGGATTGTGTGTCCGCGGAGTCTTCATCTGATTGAATCCCGCGGCGCGCGGGGCGTTTCGTGGCCGTGCGAGGGTCTTGATCTGGCAGTCATTTAGGAAAAGTAATGGTGAGTGATGAATCAAACAACTATACCGGCTGGGGGTTGATCCTCTTCTGAGCAGGGATACTCGTCTGCATACAAGAGAATAGCGTTGAGCTCGAGTGTGTGTGCGAAAGGACTAGTAGCACCGAGTAACTGATGGCTCACCGTTTTGGGTATGACTTTGTGCCCGTTTGGGCTTTGATGAACGTTGTGCTTCTATATCGGTCGGTTTATGCTGTCGCTTATGCTTCGGTCTTTCTGTTCCCCAACACAACCACTGGTGAGTATTTGCACGTAAGATACTCACTGGTGTCACTCACTTTTGGACCTGTCAGCGGCGAGACTCGGGCGCCGACGCTGAGGCTTGCTTTGTTCATCTTCCGCTGGCATTTGGGCTACGCACCGGCGGTCGATTTTGGCAGGCACCACTACCTCATTGGACTTGGGTATGCGTCTGCCCTCTGCCTGGAGCCATGCTAACACCAGCTACATATGTAAAATTTTAATTTTGTTAGATCTCCATGCTCACCGGCGTTTTTGAGCGCCTTCTCCTTGCTAGTGCGACGACCTGGATGTAGAAGGTAGCCGTGAGTAGAGAATTCAAGTTTTCACAGAAATCTACTAACCAGAGCCCGCATCGATTAGGGATTGGTCTGCAGCGTGTTGGGAGGCATCACGCAGGGCCTTCTTGGACGACCTAGCCTGGGATTCGGCCTCGATATCCGTGGCCATGAGTTTTATTAGCGCGATGAGGCGCTACCGTCTAGGCAGACCTGGAATGGAGGCAAAGGATATGAGAACGACAAGGGAGAAGTTGGGGCGGGGAGAAAAAACAGGCTCAGGTATAAATCCCAACATATCTTGCTTTCCGAGTCATGTCAGCTGTTTGCGAAGGCTGCCACAGAATTTTCACAAAGCGCAGATGGAAGTCGCACCTGCGTCAATCCCGCGACCCGCTGTGCGAGATATATGTGGCTAAGGTCAAGCGCTCGTCCAAATCGCAGCGTGATAGTACTTCGCCGGCCGCTAGCTCAGCTGAAAACGCCGAATCTCCGCCCACTGTACCATTTTCTGGTGATTTTTTTGGGACTGCAGCTGAATATGACGATGACGATTTCGGCCAACTTCTTGAAGAGCATACCGCACCTACGGACCCCAAGCAAGCAACGGATACCCTCCATTCAGATGATGAACACTCTGACGACTCAGGTGACGGTGATCCCATGGCCACATTGATCCAAGAGGAGCACGGGTGGGAGGCACCACGTCCAGGCGCGCCCCAAGATCAAATCATCGAGACTCCAGATTCCGGCGGCAGTTCCGACTCCGAGTCTGACACAGATTCAGCGCATCCAAGCGAACCATCCGGGCCCATCATCGAATCCGAAGATGAGCCACTTTCTCAGCCCGAAGAGCCTGTGCAGACACCTGTTCCAGCAGCGCCAAGTAGACCGGCGACTGGTGTGCGCAAGATTGTGCGCTATAACACTGAATATCCCACGTCGTTTGCAGGAGCCACTATGTCAGCCGCCGCACAACATCCAGCCACCAATGAGCGGTACGCTCACGCCATTCATGGTCAAACAAATGCTTGGGCGCCATTCCACTCGAGGAATGATTGGGAAGTAGCACGTTGGGCCAAATTACGAGGGAAAGGTTCCAATGCTTTCAATGAATTGCTAGCAATTCCGGGGGTATGTTTGATTCTCAAAATTATATCTTGCCATGTGCTTGTAACTGAACATACACTCTAGATAACCGAATCACTCAACCTGTCGTACCATACTACGAAACAATTAAATCACATTATTGACCACCAGCTGCCCGGCCGGCCGAAATTTCAACGACATGAAATAGTAATGCAAGGCGAGGTCATGGTCATGTACTCCCGCCCTGTATTGGATTGCCCCAAAGCACTCTGGGGCGACCCCGATTTTGCTGACAACTTGATTTTTGAACCAGTGCAACAGTACGCCGACGACGACAAGACAATCCAGGTTTTTGATGAAATGATACCGGGAAATGGTGGTGGCGAACTCAGGTATTTAGCGCTGATGATCTGATCTATTGGTGAATCTGATAATTATGTGCTTGCAGAAAAAGGTCGAGAACGCGACAGGCAAAAATAGGCGCACAATCATTCCTATAATCATATCCTCCGACAAAACGCAGCTCACTACCTTTCGTAACAAAACCGCCTATCCCGTCTACCTTACCATAGGAAACATTCCGAAGCATATTTGTCGCAAACCCAATCGCCAAGCACAGGTCCTACTTGCCTATCTACCTACGTCAAAGCTCGATCACATCACCAACCAGGAGTCCCGTCATTGTGCACTGGCCAATCTCTTTCACTCAAGTATGCGTGTCATTCTTGGTCCGTTGAAAGATGCTGGGCGCAATGGGATTGTACTTGTTAGTGGCGATGGTCAAGCGCGCAAATGTCACCCAATATTCGCTGCTTTCGTGGGTGATTACCCCAAGCAGGTCCTAGTCGGAATCATCAAGCATGGTCTTTGTCCAATATGCCCCACTCCCAGAGACGGTATGGGGGACCCAGAATCTGTGGGTGCGCTGCGGGATATAGGACCTATCATCGACGCTCTGGATCAAATTGATGATGGTCCTGGGGAATGCGCCGCAGCATGTGAAGCAGCAGGAATCAAACCCGTACAAAACCCGTCCTGGAAGGATCTTCCATTCCTGAACATTTACAATTGCATCACGCCCAACGTACTGCATCAAATTTTCCAGGGTGCCCTTATACATCTCATTGGATGGGTTCGTTCGGCCTGTGGTGATGCGGAAATTGATGCTCGTTGCCGGCGCTTACCTCCGAGTCATCACATTCATCTGTTCATGAAAGGAATCTGTCATCTCTCCCGCGTTACCAGCCAAGAACACGAACAGATAGGACGATTCCTCCTTGGGCTTGTTCTCGACATTCGTCTCCCGGATGGTGTTTCTAGCGCGCGTCTTGTTTGCGTGGTGCGCGCTCTCCTGGACTTTATGAATTTGGCACGCTACCCGGTTCACACGACCACTATGCTTGATGATATGGACGACACATTGTCAGCATTCCACGAAAATAAATCTATTTTTATGGAGCTGGGTATCCGCACGGACTTTGACATTCCCAAACTTCATAACATAGGCCATTATCGACACTTCATTGAGACTTACAGGACAACTGACAACACAAATACAGAATCAACCGAGCGTCTACATATTGACATGGCTAAGCATGCGTACACGGCTGGTAATAAGAAGGACGAATACCCTCAGATGACAGTGTGGCTGGATCGGCAAGAGAAGATCATGCAACATGCCAAATTTATTCGACGGCGTCTAGCTCTCTCAGAGGATATGTTGACCACTCATCCCACTGTACCATCTCCCAGCTCTGGCCTGCCATGCTCGCTGGTTCCACCGCGACGTCAATTCATGACAAAATATCCTACTTTTCCTGCTGTGCCGCTCAACATCATCCACGAACAATATGGCTCGGTTCACTTTGAAGCTGCTCTGTCCCGTTATATTAAGTGCTGCCAGAATCCGGGTCCAGAAGTCACGCAAGCCCAAATTGAAGCAATGGCCGAGACATTTACGATCCCATTCACGCACGTCCCCGTGTTCCACCGCCTCAAGTTCCTTAGCCGTGACACTTCAAGTTTGGACATATCTGAGAAAATTGTGGTGGACTCTATACATACTGACCCAGCGCACCTAGACAAGTACGGCACCATGGTCCTGGGCCGATTTGACACTGCAATCATCAACTTCAGTGAAGGAGGTGAATTTGGTGTCAAAGGTACGCTCTGTCCTCCATCCTCAGAAGTGTTTGATTGCTTAATTTATTTCACGACAGGGTACTGTGTGGGACGCATATGTATAATTTTTTCCTTGCCCAGCGACATTGTTAAACAGTGGTTCCCACACGGATTTGATGTCCAGCACATGGCGTACGTCAAATGGTTCACTCCCTTTTCACATGCAACCTTGGATCCAGATAGTCGTCTGTATCGCATCAAACCCCTCATGAAATCAAACGTCCGCCAGGTCAGCGTGATACCTGTCTCACGTATCAGAGCCAGCATACATCTTTTCCCAAAATTCGGCCCCATTGCACCGGTAGAATGGCGAGCCAGTAGTGTACTTGATCAAGCGCAATTTTTTTATGTTAATCCCTTTGTAGACCGGTTCCAGTACTCTACCATTTATTAAAAATAATATTGTGCTTTTCTAGTTTGCCTTCAAACGTGAATCTTGCATTCGCCAGTTGACTTGCGACAAATTGTGGCTTGATCACCTGATTGGATTAGTCACCAACTGCACAGTACCAGAAAAAAAAATGCGCCTGATTGTACTCCTTCGGACTTATTCACGCTTCTCACTCAGACATCGTGCAATCAACATGCCTCACGCACTTGGCAGCAGTGCCCGTACGAGCAGCAGTCCTGGCTCCGCACTTGTCAATTCACCCTCTCTCAAACACAAGAACAACCATTCTGGAGGTCGGGACCGAAGCGCTTCACCCATGCAGCAGTCACGGTCTGCCACACGCCAAAATTGGGAGAAGATGCAAAGGAGAGCTGCAAAGCTCAAATCTCGTGCCCGCCGCCGTAAGCGCTCAGTTGCCAAGTACGCTATTAGCATGTGTTTTATCAATTTTGATGCTGATTAGCACTGGTGATATCTCAGGAATGCCAATGCAAGCACTGAGTCAAACTTAGCTAATCCTGCACCCAACATGCAGTCTGAGGCCAGGTGCGTCACTGTAACCCCTTTGCATGACCATCATACTGATTTATTTCTATGTGATTATAGCCCCAGCAGTGCAGATGCGCAAAATGGACAATCTGCCAATGGTGATCTCAATGGTACCGCCACCATGAAAGGTAATCTCGACAGGTGAGCCATCATTTCAACATCGTTTCTGCTTCTGGATATCGCTCGACGTACTTACATGAACATTGTTAGTACGACCTCCAATGCCATCCCATTCCAGAAACGCCCCGAGTTCCAGAAGTTCCTCGAGAACATCATCCCCATTAAATTTCCGCTGGGGGTTCTTGCCAGCGTGACCCCCAAAAAGGTTGACACTAGCGACAACAACGATGTTGGCTGTGATTCTGATGGCTCGGAGTCTAGTGCTGGTGGGCTCAGTTATGTCTCCAGCAGCGATGAGGCAGCCTGGTACAAAGCTCAAAAGGCCGCCCTTCAAGGTTCTACTTTGCCTTGGGCCGCTCAAAGTCCTGGCCCCACTTTCGGTCAGATTGATGGGCGAGTGTCCGACAGCATCTCGGAGCTCTCCCGCTCAGACAAGGAGAATGTCCCGCCTGTAGTAGCCGCCGGTTTTTTGGCAGATCCCCAGACTGTGGCAGCCCTTTCCGCCATCGAAACACTCTCTGATGCCCAGTTTCAAGCCGTTTTCGCCACACTCGTCAAAGATGCGCGCACCGCCGACACGGAAAAAATTGTTTACCTTCGCCAGGAGCTGACCACTCACAGTGTTCGCTTACGCAACGAGAGAGTCATGTCGCGACGCACCCGTACCGACGTCAAGGCCACCTATGCCAAGCTCAAAGCAGTCACTACAAGAATGGAAGAAATACTCGCTGACACTGACATGATGTCCGATAGATACTAGCGTGTTTGTCTGTCATCGTCTCCTGCAGACTGGTACAAAAATTGGGGTTCTACGTACTCTACATATCTAAATTATATCTTTATAATTCATTTATTGTTACCTATTTTGCAACTACGGATTTGTGTTCCATCCACACAAACACCGCATGATTTCTGGCCAGAGTTGGCCAGGTACCTGAAGTCGCCCGGTCTGGTTGTGGCATGTGACCGTGCATCTGTGTTGTTCTGACAACACCACAGCGTGTCCGCACCCTGCTCTGTTCCCGTCACCTTTTTTCAAGCACTCATCGTCGTCCTGCCGGGCGTGGACTTCTCGTCCTACCCTCTCACTAGTCGAGGCTCAGTAATCCATGCAAATTCTGGCCGACAACTTGAATCGTGATGCTCTGCTCTACCCCGCCATACACGCTGGCTACATTTATCCCTGTGGTAGTACTAGTGTTTGGAATTGGCATGCAAGTGAGTCATCCGCACCTCCAACTCAGAACCTAGTATCTCATCTTCATTGCTTTACTGCCCTCTGTTCCCCTTCTCCCCTGTTTCTCGGTGTCGGCCGAGTGACGTGACTACCGGTCACATTCGTCAATCCAAATTTTTCGCGCTGCAGAGCTTGTCCTCATTCCACTACCTGTACGCTGGGCTATACTTCTAACAGCTATGGGAAGAAACAGTTCTGCAAAAAGCTCACCCCACCGTAGTCCAAGGGGCATTGACTTTGCGCGCCGAGGATCAGTCCCGTACCAGCGCCGCACACAACAAGGTTGTCGGAGCGAGAGCGGCAGTAACAGGTATGCCAATTTTTTGTCAATGACACTACCTCCAAACTGATACATGTACTATAGCGATGCTGCTGTCAGTGTAACTGCAGCAGGTTCGCCAGTCACTGGCAATCTTAATCATGGGGAGACCCAAAATATGATCATCAAGGCGGTCAACACTGTGTATGCCAATCGACGGGTGGCGAGCGAACTGGCTGCTGCTGCTGCTACCTTGCCTGAGAAGGCCTCAACTTCTGTCTCTGACAGTGCTATGACAGCCATCAGGAAATTGGGGGGCCGTGGCTATTTGCGCCTAGTTTTTGTAATTAGTCAGCGTTCTTTTGCCCCCGCTATTCCAAAACATAGCATTGTAAATACATTCCTCTGCGCTGGATGACATGCTGATCATGACCAACAATTTGAGTCTTGGAAATTTTGGAAAAGTTATTTAATCCTGCAACAAGAGTCTGAACAATTTATCTGAGGATTGTCATATAGGCTCGCTCTTGTTGGTCTCTGGACAGTCGTTATAGCTACTATATCAGAATTACAAGTATTTTGAAGGGTATACCTGCGCGGAACACGCCTTGGTTTACATGACAATTATTTGAACCACTTAGAGATCTCGATATTGGAATTTAAGACTACAATAAGAGCTGCGGCAATTTAATAAGCTGACCTACGTTCAGACGCCCTACAAAATGTGATGTGAAGGTCATATTCTTGAAAATAATGGGATTAGTTTATTCAATATAAGATTGGTATTTGACTAGGCTTCGTCAAGCCTTTCTCTTGCTAGTTCTTGGTGCGGAATCCCCATAAATTTAAGCATGTTCGTTTCAAGTTTGTTTGATTGCATATAAACTGGCCAATAATACTACAGAGTGCATGAATGGTACATTGGATAGTGCATGTTAAGAGAGTGACAAGAGTAGTGTGCTATACAGGAGGAAAGGGCCAGTATACTACAACAAGCAAGAATATCCTAGATGACGACAGTAATCCTGTTCAGATTTCGAATGGTCCCTGTATAAACCATTGAGATCTCTGATTTGCCGACGTACGAATAGATGCACATACCGCGAGGGGAACTATTTCCCTGTCATAAACTTTCTTCCGCCACATTTTACCACGTCGAGGGTGCGGAGCGTAGTCGACATGTTTCTTCGCATCGACGTGCATCCACCAGCGATTGGCGTATACAGGCCCGCCCTTGTTCGACTGAGAAGACGAGGATCCGTCCGAGAGGTACCCATACGCGGTGTAGTGCGCAGAGGCCGTTCGTTTACGATTTCCTTTCAACGTTGGTTGGGGGTTGCGATATCGGTTCCTTGGGTTATTATCGGAGCTATGAAGGCAGGGTTGACTGGGATGTCGCGTAAAAGACGCGGCAGCTTTTTGTATATAAAACAGCTTACTTTATAACAACAATCCACCTTTGTGTGCCGTTAAAATCATCCTTTATCCGCGAAGATACCTTCTCCATCGCATCTTGGAAAACTTGAGCGGCGTTCAGTCGCTTGGATCGTGATTTGGGTTTGGAAAGTGTTCCTCGTGGTAAGAAGAGCTCATAGGTACTGTTGGCCATTGCCTTGAGAAAGTTGTGAAGTAGATGGTGTAGGTAGGAAGTGTGAGATGCCCTTGTAGCCACAGCCAAACGATTGCAAACGGAAGTTCATAGCCCGACGAGCGCTTCGTGACTTCGATGCAGTTATCTTGTACTCACTACCTCTCGTGGTCGCTATCTCTCGTGTTCACCACCTGATTCTCTCGGAGATCCTGTTGGCCTGCACGAATCGATTGATTTTGTGGGCGTATGTAGTGCTAATAGTCTCTCCCGGCTTCCTATTTTCCCTCATGGCTTCAGCGCGCCCTGCGCGCCGTCGACAAGCACTCGGACAGCGTTCTCCAAGCCCTGCACCTACGCAACGCAACGACTCCGACACCACCCCCACGTTCAAAGTCATGATCCCCGCACACCACTTTGCTGAATGCACTTACGATCACGACGCAGGTCATGGGCGCCGCGAATATACGCGTGGCCTTTGCACGGCTCTGCGGGCAGACAAATATCGTATGTTTTCCCTTGCGTGGCACGCACACGGTACGTATACTTCTTTTTTACGCTTTTCCCGCGCGATCGAGGCCTCATCTGGCGCCGCTCAGCCCACAGACTCCACCTCCGCCCCAGTTTACGCTCCCACCTCAACGAGCCTGCGTCCCCCGCTTGAATTGCCACGATAGCCTTTTCACGATGCATCCTCCTCCATTGAGGGTGATCGGCAAAAGGCACGAGCGCCGGTAGCGACCAGTATGTCTCCGCCCAGCTGGGTGTCGTCAGAGGCATGGCGAACGGCACAGACGACTTGGGCACGAGCCGCACAGCGCTCGCCAGCTCTGGGACGCCGGTATACAGCGCTTGCGAGTCGATCCACTTCCACTCCGATCGTACCTGGGATATTGTCCGCCTCAGAAGTGCTCGGGGAGCTCGCACTGAAGTTGATGGAGGGCCTGATGCAGCCCACGAGCGCGTACGGATGTGGCGGAAGTGACAGCGATGAATGTCGACTGGCTCCGGCGACCTCTCCTTCGTTGCCTGTGCGAGACAGTGCTTTGCGTTTGTCGACCAAAAAATTGAAATCATTTGTCGTATCGAAGGTTTCCGAAGGCCCAACCGGTTCTTCGTGGGCCAGTGGGGTTGTTTCGGGGGTGCGCTGCAGCTGGAGCGTTGGCAGGTTCATGTCCAGTATTTTTCTGAATAACTCTGGTTGAAACAGTTTTAGCAGTGACGTTGGCCGCCTCCAGCAAATATCAGTACGACACTGTTGTCAACAAGGATGAAACTTACAGAAAATTTGAACATAAAGACCAATTTCGCTTTGTTCTGCAAATCACCCGGATACAGGTGTAACTTCGGAGCATTCAAGAATGTTCGACGTGCGCTGCGAAAAAAATAAGTATGGCGTTGTACATGCAATGGATAACGTACGACGTTCTGGGACGGGTCAAAATCGCCGCCGTTGGAGTAGACTTGGTTAAGAGTCACGAACTGGTTGTCGTACAACCTGCCCAAAGGTCCTAAAAATAAGTAATTTGACAGCTTCGTTGGTAGGGCGATCGCGGTATTCAAAGTTCTGTAGTCCAACAGACACAGGGACCATGTATCGGTAGCAGTGGGTGGAAAACTCCAAATTCGCAAGCGAAGACGGTCTGCTAGAAATTTCAGGTACGAGAAAGTTGCCGTAGAATTGCTTGCGTGACATTTCTGAGCGCTTCGAGTGAGAGAGTACGAATGGATGCAGCAGAACAGACCAAGGTGGAGGGCTTTTATCTTGGTTTTCCTAGGTCTGTCTCAACCATGACATGATGGATGACGACGGTGAACAGTGCCCCTGGTTCGACAGTGCCAGCCTGTGGGCGCTGCTGCTTCTAGCTTCGCAGTCTAACTTCCGTTATTCGTTCTTCGTGTGTGCTTTAACGTCGGTGTCCGTTGAGCGTGATCGTGAAACAGTCGCACATATTGCAGAATACATTGGTAGGCCGTGCGTACAAAGCGGCGCAATGGCGACGTACCGCGATCTGCGGCTCGTCTAGCACTCAAATGCAGTTGCACCCGATGGTCGTTCCCTGGAAGTCCAGTGTGGGTGAGGAAGCTTCAGCAGAGCGCGCGGGGGTTGAAGTCAACGACAGAACTCAGGCGCGACTTGGATCGTGAGATGCTGCGGTCGTGTTGAACTCGTACGAGACGGTATCCTGGATCCTGCGGCCCATCTCGTAGTCACCCGAAGCTAAAAACGAGCAGGTCAGTTAGTCACACGCCTCCTTCAGCCGAGGATGGTCATCTTACATTTCCTCGTCAGTGCTCACGACAGCGACAACAACGAGCGTTGTATGCCATCATCGAATATGGCAAGGCGCAGGAGGGCCTGACGCACCCGGCCAACAAAGATTGGAGCCCCTGTCCTCAATCACGGCGTCCAAACCGAACAGGTGCGCGCTGCTGGCCGTCGCATTCGTCGACGGCGCCGCCGGCTTCGTGCTCGCAAGAGTTACGCGTGTGGGAGCACGCCCCACAGCGCCATATCGTTGTGCGTGTTGGACTTATAACCACCAGCAGATAAGCAGTAACATAATCCACGCGATTGGCATCTCAATGCGTCGTTGGGCCGAGGAGACACGAATGCGAGTGTACATCCGCCCCACCCCCCTAGATGCCAATTAACAGATATCGGCGTGTTTGACGGAGCCCTAAGAATAAGATCAATTAGATCCTCGGAATCAGGATAATTTGGGGTCTTATTAGCGGTGATTGGCTGTACTGCAAAGGGGCGCTTTTTATAATGCAGAAATACCGGAAATGAGGAAGATAGAGGGGAAAGAATAAAGGTTTCTAGTAAATATCTGTGCCAGATGAATAAGAAGAAAAACTTACCAGGAATGCAACGCTCTAGATATCGGCCCTGCTACCCCAATCACGGCAGCCAAAGATGACTTCCGGGGAGCGATATTGGCAGGCCTGGATCGAATTATTCATCGAATTTTTGTCCGTGAGCACTATGGCGCTCGGCGCCAGCCAGAGCGACTGGGCTGCGCTCGACGCCATGCTTGCAACACCCGCGTTTCACGACGTACGCGAGGTCGTGTTCGTTGCACACGAGCGCTCCCCGCCTGGGGACCTCTGCGACGCTGCGGTGTCTTGATAGAGGTCGACGGTGGGATGACTTTCTCTTCCGCTGTCGTGAATGGAGTAAAGATGCGGCGTTGTATAAATATTGGGATATATGTCCCGGCTGCTGCTCCTTGCTCGATAGATGACTTCTGCAAGTTATCCCCGATGCGTGCTGACCGACGAGTGGGTTCCGATTAGATGGGAGATGTACCGGCGCGAGCTGATTGGGGAGCTCGTTTAGGTGTGGACGGCAGAGATGCGAGGCTCAAGGCAGACGCCGAAGACTGGGCATGGTCAATGAAATTGGTGGAGTTGCTGACGGATGGGCTTCGGAACGTGAGATTCGTGGACGTCAGTGAGCAGAGGAAAGTTTGCTGCTTTTGGCGAGGGAATGGCTGTAATCCACAGAGCCCTTTTGGATGGCGCGAGGATGGTATCCTCCTCTTCCTTGGTTTCCTCGCGAGCACGTTTGCAACTTGCAGAACCGGATAATTGGGCGTCCCTCTCTTGACAGGGAAAGGGGCGCCTCCAAGGGGTCATCGTTTACGTTAAACGGCCAGAACTTGCGTTTGAGCATTCCGGAAAATGACTGAGATTCAGGAGCCTCGGTATCATCCTCTATTCCAACCTTCGTTATCGATTGCTGCTAAGGACCAGTTGAAGAAGCTTCCGTAGAACTGGGTGTCGCTTGAGGACCCAAAGTAGACAAATCAGTCGAAAGGGGTGGATGAGCATTCACCGATTGGTGAGGGCGCGAGAGCTGGATCGGTTGAAGCTGTGGTATGAAGCCGAAAGCTTCTTTCCATGTCTGGCGGTCCTCGTACGGATCGACGGTTTCGGCGAATAGCCGATTACGCTCCTCACTCTCCTGCTGCTTGAGATAACAGAAGCTGCGGAAGAGCGTTGGCTATAACCAGGGATGTACTCAGTGGTGATGGGTGAACAGTGGAAACAGTGGAAGAACCTTGCAAGGTAGCAAAATTAGTGGAATTGACGGTAGATAATTAACAAGAAATCGATCTATTGTCCACCGGCGCTGATGACAGCGGATAGGAGGACGGGGGGGGGGTGAGCGGCTGTCCCAATATTGTTGCAGAAACCTGGATTTGAGATGCCCAAGTGAGAGCAATTATAGGAATGGCGAGGTTTCATGGACTTGTTTGGAGTAGATTGGGACTTGTCAGAGGCAAATGATCTTGCCTTTCCACAAATAAGAAATGGTTCCTGTGACTCTGTCGTAACTTTGCACGATGAAGAATTTGCAGAAAGAAATTGAATCGATTGTAGCCTTCAGTCCCTTCAGGACAACCGTTGAAGCTGGGCTGACTGAAATGCACTAGCGCCAATGGGACCTTGTTCTCTTGGGGAAAAATATTGATGTGGTGCTTAGTTTCCGTTCCCAGGAACTCCATCATGGCATTTCTAAGAGAATTAGTAGCATGCTCACCAAGTTGCCAAAACCGACTGAGATAGCAGATGATGGGGAGGAATATGAGGAGGAAGTCGGCGGTGAGGTGAAGACTCTGGGAGGGACTGCGGTGATGCTTTTTGCTGCATAGATGTAGGCTCTTTTTTGAAGCAAAGAAGCCTCAGTATGCTGAGGCGCTCGCGCATTTTTCTCTCCACATTTCATCGGCCCTTACTACACCCGAACGCTATCCACCTCCAATAACTTCACGACGGTGAGTATTGCAACTTGCGTAGAAGCTGAGTTAACCCACCTCACCCTTCCCTCTCGGCCCACCCTCTACATCCTCTACCGACCATAGAAGCGCCACCCAATAGGCCCACTCCGCCTTGCTGGGGAGCTCGTGCTGACGCTTTACGAACCCAGGCTCGCCTCTCTAGTCCAATAACGACGCCACAAAATCAGAACAAGGTGTGATGCTCATGCAGGAGCCAATGAGAGGTGCCCACCATTGGAGTACCTCAACCCGCCCCAAAAGCGCCTTCACAAACCAGGAAATTCGTACGGGGGTTATCTCACCTCCGCCTGCCCCATGGCTGCTCGAATTACACTCCGGCCCGCTTTCTCAACCTCCCTTAACGTCGCGACGTATCTACGCGACCTCGTGTAGGTGCCCCACCATCTTCAGCCTGGCTCTCGAAACGCTGCCCCGCTGACCAGCGACGCCTTCGCGAGCAAGGAAATATGTGCAGTTGCCTCCATTGTACAAGGCTGGTATACAACTCCATAGAGCCTGTAGAAAGTGGGGACGACGAGCTAGAAGCGCTTGGCCCATATGTCTACAAAGAGAAATGACATGATTATACATTTAGCGTGAAGTGACCAAGAAGCGCATGCACTTACCGCAGAGGAGGCACCTCAAACGGTGGTCACATAACCTGAGGTTCCGGAGGCACATTTCCCCTCCGATGCCCTGGATTCTCCGTGATGGCTAAAACTCTCCCATGTGCCCTTTCATCTTTTCACGTTTTGAGTTCTCCGACTCAATTGATAAATAGTTACAGTTGTCGATCGTGCTTTTCCCAGTACTACTTTAACGATCTCGCGAGTCTGCATTTTGATCTCTCCTCGGTTTTACACCCCATTATATATCCCACCCCGCTTCACTTTACTCTTGCAAGGCCCTGATTCCATCTATGCCATCACTGTATATATTTCCCACCAAACATTTCAACCTTCTCCGACGTATGTACCATATTTTGAGTAAGCCGCATTCGCGGGCGGCAAATTGTGACCGCTGGTAATATATGTGTAAGCTCGATGCTACTGCCCCTATACACGCAGGCATCAGTCCCAAACGCGGCTGCATGATTGTGGTGAGCTATAATGTGTTCAAACGTCGCTAGGTTGCGCATGACGGTCGATATAGCGAAGGCACTGCTGGACGGCGACGGTCAACCTCTCGTGCTTCTTGTTTCCTGCTTGTAGAATCGACTGATGCGCAGCGCGTACGTAAGCGAGTCTTCAACTTGCACGCGGCGGGGAATCGAGGGTGTCACCGCAGACTGCGCCTACAATGTAGAGTTCTGCCACTGCTTCTGGTGGCTCGCGGCATGTATAGTATTTTGTTCATTGACGAGATGAATATTTTGGAGACGAGGATAGTTGTCTAGGGCTGGAAAAAGTATCTTGAACCAAAGAACTTGATGCGTGGAGAGATGCTTTACATGCTAGGGGCAATAATAATCACTAGAAGAGCATTGTGAGTAATAAGTGGAAAATACAATACTTTTCATCAGACTTACTGCAGTGGTTTCTCACAATGTAGACCTCAACGAGTAAAAGAAACTATCTACATACGGTTTACACCGTCGAGAACCAGAGCTGAATGGGATTGCAATAGGTCGAGTCGAACTGTAGGTTGCGGATTGAACAAAAGTGATGTCGGGGGAATGACGGCGAGATTGGCTATTAGCGCACATTCATCGAAGAATTTCCTGGAGACGTTATTTTGAGTATGTTGTGGCGCGCGATTTTCGTCGTAGAACCGGAGTATGACAACATTTAATAGAGCTACGTCATCCTGATGAATACCGAATGAGGGATAAAGCCTGGCGGCGTTGATGTATAACTGTATCCACCGCGAGGCGGCATTCCTCTCGCATTGCGAGCGGATTGTCAATACGCGAGAAATTCAAAGTTTGATGCTCTATCAAGTTCTCAAACAACTCGCAAATCTTCATTTCCGTATAAGCGATCGTGGGCCGTGTTTTCAATGATCTTCGATACATTGTCCTCCTGGCTGGCGAAGATGTGATCCATCGACCCGGTATCAGCGAGATACTGAAGCTATTGTAGAACAGCTAGTAATCGAAGACCATCTGCAGCTAATTGAAGAGGGTGTAGTACCTGCGGGCCCCACTGGAGGAACTCGACGTGCCCTGCGGAACACTGATAGTCGTCTCAGCAATACCGCTGATGAGCTTGCCGCTTTCCTTGAGGATCAGACACGCCCGGAATATTGATGAAACAAGTAATTATTACAGTGATGAGGGTTGACCGTGCCGTTGCTATTGTATATTCCGAACGGGAACTCCATCGAGGCCTGCTTCAAGTGCGCGGACGTCGAGCTCGCTGCTGAGCTGTAGCCATCCCCGCTGCTGAATGACCCAAAGGAGACCGCGGTTGCGGGCGGCTCGTCGGCCGAGTCTGTGCTCATACGGCGGCGCTTCGGGGAGCGCGGGCTCATGCCCACGTCGATATCAGAAGCCTCGACGGTGAAGAATGGAAGCGCATCGGCGGGGAGGTTGTACAGCTGCATGAGGCACTCCGGGTGGTACGGCCCGGGGAAGGAGAGCCTCTACCCGTTGAACAGCAGGGCCTGCGTGTTGTCGGTGGCAGCGCCGAGTGCATTTATGAGCTCGGATGCGGAAGGATTAGGGCGGAACTCGGGTTCGTCCGTGAACTCCTAGGTCATCTGAGTCGTAGAGTCCGGAGCCAGAAGGTCTCGCGGACGGGAGGTGCTCGCCGATGGAATATCCTCTAGAACACCAGCCACGATGGGCATCGTGCCTAAAACGCTTCCCGATGACATCTGACTTCGTGGAAATTGGGAAAGCAAAGCTGTGCAGCTTGTAGTAGAGGCCGCACCTGTGAACGAAAAAGGACAGAAAAACAAGAGAAGAGATTGACAGTCAGCGCTAAGCCACTGGTAGGGAAAAAGAAACACGTACGCATGACACACCATCTTCCCCTCATCGTCCTTCTTCCAGGGAGGCGTGGCAGTGGTGTGGCAGTTGTAGCACTGCGCTGCTACTGAAGGCCAAACGGAGTCTGAATAAAATGGCGCACTTTTGCTGTCGATGATTGATTTACCCATGAGGTCGGGGGCCCGCTGACACGGGATGACCTACGATGGCGCCGGCGCCTTGCCGCCATGGAAATTACGTATGTTCTTCGGGCGGGGGCGATTGTGCTAGTGCTAGTGTAACGCGTCAGACATCGCTACCCCACACGCCCAAAGCTCAGAGAGTAAAAGGGACCCACAAGTTTACAATACAGCCCGCACAAGTTGCAGTTCAGCTCGTCATTGAACCCGCGCTGCAGTTGGAGCACTCTGCTTGGGCGCCTCCGGGAGCTGAGTGCAGGCCAGAGCTCAGGCCACACAGGATCGACGGGGTCATGCTCGCCGCCGTCGCGCTCGGGTCAAGGAGCGCGCGTAGCGTGAGCGTCGGGCGGCTCGTCGGCGTGTTCGAGCGCGTGCCTTAGATCGAGCTCAGGCGCGATGGCGCGACGGTCTCGGGGAGGATATCCTTGTTCGACTGCGAAAGCGGCGGGACGTTCTTGAAGACGGACGTCTTGCGCACCGTGCTCGGCGCGGGCGAGAGCTAGTGTCGTCCTGCCTGCAAGCGGCGCGGACGCCGCCGCCGCCGAAGGACGGTTTGCGCGCGTGCAGCAGAGCAATCGCAGGTGCGGCCGCGGCGGGGGCCACAGGGGTAAGAGGGGTAGTGACGCGAGGTTGGTCATAACGATGTCCTGCTGCTAGTCGGCAGTGGTAGAGGCGGCGGTGGGAGACGCGGATGTGTCGGCCTTTTCGAAGGTGTCAACGGAGGTGGCAAACAAGTTTTCGGTGGCCCCAAGGCTTTTAAACCATGCGCCCTGCGACTCGTCGTCGGTTGTGCCGTCGTCATTGAAGAGTACCTCATTGAGGGTAAGCTCGATGGTGTGGCGGTGATGACTCGGAATGACTAGTCACCCGTCGTTCTATGCGCGCGCTAAGGGTGCAGGCCTCACACGGCGAGTAAACTCTGCGGAGGGCTTGGCGTCGGGCTTCTTGACGGGGAAGCTCGGGGACGGCTTGGCTAGCTGGTCAACGCTTAAGGTGAAATGCCTGCATTTGATAGAGCCGGGGATGGCGTTCTGGCTTGCTTCGCGGTTGCGCTCTTTCTCGGCTGGGCGTTGCCTGATCATGTCAGTCGAGTGATTACGCTTGAAGTCGAGCGCCTCGAGCTCCTCGATAGTCCTGGAAGACGGGTGAAAAAAAAATCTCGCTTAGGGTCAAGGGTTGGGCGGTGGACACCGCGCGACTCACCGTCCTTTTCCTTGTCAAGCTTGTCGTCCATACACTTGCTGGGCTTCTTGAACTCGCGCTTGGACGTGTCGACCATGAGGTTCTGAAGATGCCATAACCGCCAACTCGAGTTCTCGACTCTCTGGCCTTGTTCAAGGTAGCTAGCGACCTTTATGCATACCTAGGGAGGTACGGATGAAGAGAAGCAGACTATCGGGGCTGGATGGAAATTACCTTCCAAGTCTTGGTTAGAGATTCGGTGTCATTGAGGTTGCTGAACACGATGAAAGAATTGTTTCCTGGCAGGAGACAAGCGCGATGAGTGAGAGCACCTGCCAGCGCATAAGCAACCAACCTTGCAATTGAGATTGAGGATAGAGGGTATTTAGCAGAGGTGGTGGGCGGCGGCCGAAAACAAGAGAGATTAAGGGAAGTGAGGAAGAAGTGATGGGTATAGGCATCGCCTTATCGCCTGATGCACGTCGCAGACGGTTTACTTCTAATTCCTCTTCTTTCTTCCTCTTTATCTTCAAAAATGGCACATCTGACTCTACGTCTCGACCCGGTAGCTTAGTTTATATCATTCTATTGTCACACGACGACCTAACCAATCCATCGGCTGGCTTGTTATATCCGAGGCCGATACCTCTCTCATAACTCGGTCTGCGTCTGCGAACGCTGAGGAATATCAGCGGCCGATTGAAGCGCACGCTTCATTCGATTCCTAAAATACCCCCAGATGAGTCCGCTCTCTTTGATTTCTAGCGCATCCCACTCACCTGCTAAACATCTCGCTCGCCACTGGCCGCACGAAAGGTGACTGCGTAGCGTCCCATGTGGTTATCGAAGATGGGTGCGGGAGCGTGTGGCCCAGGTGCGAGGACAGTTATATTACTTTCGCTTCCTTGTATGTAGTAGGCATGAGTAAGGAGAGCGCCGTGATGGGCAGTGGCAAATGAAGTAGGACAGGCAAGATATAGGCGAGCACATTGAAGGTGGTAGAGAGAGTGCGCATGGAAGTTTCCAAGGCGCTGAAGGGACAGTATGTGCGCTGATAGTCAATTGATTCCCCCTCTAGGTTCAGAAACGTGATTTTGATTCAGTGCAGGACACGGGCGTGGTCTAGGCTGATGTTTGCGAGCCGTTTCAGCGTGCTTCACACCGTGATGCCAGTGTCGACCCTCCACGATGAATTCATCAGGAGTTCAGCAGGCGAGAGACAGGCACAGAGACAGGCATATTCATCATGAAATCACAACGAATCTGAAGCGCAGTCACAGTAGCGTAGTAAGTCGGCTGAAGTTGAACGGTTGGTGACTAGTGGCTGTCGCGGCAGGTGACCCCCGGTCAAAAGTTGCCTTATATAGAAACGAATAGATAAAATGAGTCGGATATGGCTCTGTTTCACTAATTATACAATGTCTCATAATTTCCCAAGATTTGCTCAATGGCGTGTGCCACAGTTCAGCACATCTGGCTATCCATTTTAATTGGTCTCAATTTTGATTATAATAAATCGAATTAAAATATATAGCACGGATATGAGATCGAAGGTGCAAATACTATATATTCCCGGCCAATTATGTGCAATTACTGTTATGTGCGATCGACAAACTTGTAGACAGACGTCCAATTACCATGACAAAACAGACGAGCCTCGAGATTAAGTAGATTTCTTGTCCTGCTCAGAGCGCTCTTTCGAAAGGGCTTCGTAACTCTGAATGATAAATCAAATTTCAATATTTTACTGTAGCAGAATAATTTAGAAATCAACATCACGTACATCTTTTTCGTCCTTAGGCAAAGTATTCCAAAAGTTATTAAAGTCATCCGATGTGCCCTTGTGCTCCTTACACCAATCAATAGCACAGAGATTTCTGTGTAAAATAATGAGTCAGGCATAACATGACGTTAAAGTAAAAACATACCGAGCCGTGATTGATTTGGTGGGGCGCATCCGTCGGGATTTGGTTGTGGGAGCCACCAATGGACGAGAATCATGGGTCGCAGGAATAAAAGCTACAGTCGGCGGGACGTTAGACGCAAATTGCGGAGATATAGGAGCACCAGGTTGCATTGCGACGAAGGGGGAGAGAGTCGATGGGATATTACTTAACGATTGGAACGGATTGTTGATCTACATAACAGACAACAGTAAGGCTTGATTGATACTATGTGAGAGGGAACTTACATTGAATGACTGTTGTGGTAGTTGGGTTTGTCGCAATAAGTTTTGGTAATGGACGCCGATCTGTAACATATAGATTTATTATAGAAAGATTGATTGTTGACTGGCTACTTACCTTGTCTTGATTGCCTTGAACTGGGGTTCCTGAAACAATATTGATACTGGGAACAGCGGACTATTTCATAAAAGATGAATGAAATTAGAATGGTACAAATGACATGACGAGCTCGTAATCATACCGTTTCCAGCGAGACAGCATAAGCGGGATTAGGTGCGCTATTACTGCTCTTGATCTTCTTTGCAGCTCGTTCATCGTCGGGGGCCGTGCGGTCAATTCCATGCTTCGTATGGACATTGTCATCGTCGTTGTCATCAGACTCGTCACAATCCTTGTTGCCTTCAATTTGTCCATCCTTGAGATCCTTCCCTGACCCATTCTTCTTCTTTTTCTTCTGCCACTGCTCACGCCACGTCCGGTAAATGTCTAAAGCAACCATTTCGGATTTCCAGTCATTGGCACACAACCTGAGTTCTTCAAACCTTTCTGCCATCTCGAGATAATATGTCTTCAAACTTGTGTGATCAGCCTCAGTCCAAGAAGTGAATAGACGGTCCTGAAGAGCAAACCCAACGAATATGGCACGAGCATGCCGACGTATTTCGCTGGCTAAATGGCCATTAATAGGGTGGCCGTTTCTGTCCTCGATGTATTTCATATTAACATTAATACCTTGAGCAGCTCGAGTCCGCCCACGAGCTCCAGATTGACCAGCTTCTTCGAAGTCGGCAACACGATCAGCTGTTGCAGCAGCCCATTCTTGACGCGTCCAATACTTGACGTTCGGATTTGCTTCGCGTGTTTCTTGAGCAATAGATTTTACACCAACAAGCTCTGGAAGGCGGTTTGTAAGTGTCTTGTAGGCTTTTCTGAGCTTAGTGAGCAGAGCAAACATATCAGATAATTGGAATAACATACGCTAGGGTATCGAGTTTGGTAGTGAGGACTTGATTATTCCTAATGAGCTCCGCGTTTTCTCGCTTGATCTCATTGAACTGCGCGTTAAGGGTCCTGTATTGCTCAAGAGTTGGGCCTTTGCTGCTAACGGACGGGAAAGATTCGATGGAAGACCACACCTGTCGTAGACTTAGTAGTTAAATTATGATATGTCAAGTGTACGCACCGAGTTTTGGGGGCCTTGTGAGCCTTGAAAGAAGCTTCCTGCGCTATTGGACGCCATTTCAGACCGCCCATTTGAATTGAACACCGGCTTGGAAAAGTCGTCGCTGTTATAGGTATCGATGCTTTGCAAATTGATGCTGCCTTTGGATAGGAAGACATAAGGTTGGGAGCTAATATACTGGGAATGGTTTACTCACCTGAGCCTAAGCTGGGGGACACCCGACTAGAGGATGAGTGAGCCATCCAGTCGCTGTCCATGGGACTCGTTGGATGGCCAGTGGACGAAGGCAACAACCGTTATGTGCAACGTATCTGACCTGGGTCTCACGTAATATGCTTTGTCACCCTCTCATTGCCCTCTCATCAACCAAGTTATTATAGCAAAAAAATATCAGTCTATGCTCACTGGATGTTTTCCAAATAGTATAATGCATGTGCAATAAATTGAGTTCACATTTGGTCGAGAGATAGTACAAGAAAAACAACAACATAGTGCGAGCGGATTACAAGTACACGAATAGATGTCCCAAAATAGTTCGAGCCAAAACCGACATTCGAGTATTGGAGACAAGACAAGAAATAAGTAGACAATGGCTTACAGCTAGCTACTGAAGAAAGGAACTAAGCAGTGTAGTTGATGAACTGAAAACTTGTCGAAGGATATCCATTCGGAAGAAAGGCGCCAGTCTGGCTTGAGCGAGGTTGAGACGGCCCGGGCCTACTTCGAGATATAGAGTCAGTACTCTCGGGCACCATCTTGACTTGCTTCAAGCTGCTATCAATGTCGAGGCTCTTGTTTTTGCGTTTTTGTGAAACACTATTGACGTCATTATCCTGGTTCGTGGCGGGGATGGGAGCAAACGGGCAGGCCACCTCGCCTTGGTCACGGTATGCATCTCTGGCTTTCTGGAGGATGTCAAGGAAGGCGTCGTGTGTAGCCACATTTTTTTGATTCGACACGATACATTCTTTCTTCCAGATCACTTTCTGTAAACCTTGAATCACTGGATGAAAATTGTTCCAGTAGGGCGAGAAGCGGTTGAGTATCTCTCGATCCAGATTGCTCACTTGACTCGCTTTCAAACGAGCAAGGACATGACGGTCATTGGTAGACCACCATTCATTGGCGCAAATCGATCTTTCATGTTCAAGGGGAATTGGGCCGCGGAGGAGACCAGGCACTTCAACGTAAGTGCAGATGCTGATGAGGACATAGAACAGAGACTCAAGATCGTGTTCAGGCTGGTGTTCGAATTCCTTGGGGTCTTCCCATTGCAGTGACTCCAACGCCATGAAAGGAAATGTCCCCTAATAGATAATTAGATGTAATGTAAGGGCAATAAAAATATTATCTCACTGAATTCATACGATAGTGCGTCAGCGCAACATCGGTGATGGAGAAAGAATTATCATAGTCGATAGTCATGCCATAAGCAGCGATGGGCTCTGTGGCAATAGTCGTTGGATTCTGAGTGACGACGATACATTCTGATTTGTCGGCGATAACGATCGGTCGGTAGGTGATGTCGGCATTCAGGACTTCATTTTCATTGACCGTGATGAGAGCGCCAGGGAGCACGACACTGTTGTCGCTGTTGATGATACTCTCAGCAGTGATTTCATTGATGATGTCGTTGTCTTCGTCTTCGTCGTCGTCGTCGTCGTCGTCGTCGTCAAGTTCATCTTCGCCCCAAACACGATGAATACCGAGATTTTTCAAGCTGACGTCCCCATGACAAATATATAACTCCTCATTAATGAATTTGAGATCTGTTACAATTGAATTATTAAGTTAGGTCTGGAAGATAAAATAGCTCAACTTACATTCCATAATATCGCAGAGTACAGAACACAACTCGTACTTGGTTCGGAAAGATGTGAGAGGATCGCTGACTGGCTTTGTGACTATCCTCCGGTGCACCCATCCAAAGCGTACTCCATCGAGGTCTTTACGACGAAGTGCAGTAGAATCACCGAGATCCTGCCCAATGACAAAGATAGGGAATTTGTGTTTAAACTTTGCATATAAAGCAGCATCCCGCATAATCGCCCGGTTAATTTTGAGGAGGTGTTCAATCTCAGAAAAGGGCTTCGACTCCAGTGGCCATGAGTCCTTGAGCACGTAGTAATGACCCTTGCGGCGGACAAGCCACACATAAGTTGCTCGTCCAGATACTGCCGGACTGCTGTGCAAGGGTTGGATGACTTCGAAGGTCCACCGCCTCAATGGCTTTCCTTTCAGAGATGCCGTTTCGCCTAACACAGTGATATGCGTGAGTGCACCGGTGGTCTTGTTGATTCGCATGCTTTCGTCGACGCCAATGTAGCGAGGTTGGGCAAAGTTCAAGGTATAGAGGACATATGCCAGGGTTACCCCGCCCATACCACCGCACTCGAAACGCATGGTCGATACAACACCGGATCGGTCGACGAGAACAAGTGCCCACTGGGGCTTATTTGGGTCGAAACGAAAGAAGCCAAGGGCGAGTACGAATCTGCGGTAGGGTTGCGTCTCGAACATTAGATACGCTTTCTCAATCATGTTGTACACCACGGCCGAAACAGTATTTGTAGTGTTCTGGGTGACCTTGGCGAATGCTTTGATAACTGCCCAGGGTCGTTTACTTTCTTTCTGGCTGAATGAAGTAACGATCTCAGTGTCGACGAGTGAAAGGTCTGGTTTTCTTGACTGCCAAGTGCTGCCCGTCGGCGGAGAATTTGCAGTCCTATTGCTCCACGATCTGCGAGCCGAGGAATGGCCAAAGGCGGAGGCAAGTGCTTTTGATACAGAATCCAGCCACTCCGTGATCTTTGCTTCGGTGAACATAAAAGGCCCAGGGAGACCTTTGTAAGTGCGCTTTTCGTTATCCCAAGCATTGCAATGGGTCCGAAAACGATTTTCGAAATCTAGGGGCACTGCTTCGCCACAGATGGTGTTCCGAATCCACAGATCCCTGACTTGCGGAATCACCGTGTTCGTCTCATGTGTGATCAGGTCCGCGAACTGTAAGCCGTTCTCTTTGCGGAGGTGGGCCATGGTAGCCGAGTCGAGCATGGGGTCAACGGACGAACAGCCAGCATTGCTGCCCGCGAGTGAGGTAGAAAGCACAGTTTCAATATATTCTGGATATATGGAGGGCTGTGTGTAAGCAGAGATGTGGAGCGGACAAGGTAAGGCTGGCCTAGGGGCCTTGTGTCCTGATACAGATGGTAGAGGTCCTACGGCTGGAAGAGACACGTTGACTGGATTACGAACAGATCGCGGCATGTCTTTGGAGTCGATTTCAACGCTGGTGGTGAAGTTTTCAGTTGAGTCGAAAGCGTTTGGGATTGGCCTTCGATGGGGCGGTTCGAAGTATTTGTCAGAGTAACAAGAAGAGTCCAAAAATATAGAGGGCAAAAGCATCGTTTTTATGTTATAGTGCATCAATAATCAAGGGGCTGACTCGACAAGGGCATGGAACGAGGCAGTTCAATTACCACTCTCGGTGTAACACAGCGTCGTTATGTAATACAGACAATAAATTTCAACTAAGTATCTAAGTCGCCGCCTTCTTCATTGTCGTATGTCCCACCTAGCCTCGCAATGTCTAATCCAGGCTTTTCGACCACAAATCGCCAATCCTCTGTAGAGCTCAGGCAAGAGAAAGAGTGCGGGACCATCCCGACGACAGAGATAATTGCTGAGAAATTGATGGCAATCAAAGTGGAATCCCCGTTATACTTGCACGCTAACACGGTTCCTCCCGATTCTTTGAACAGGAAAGGATCAGGATCGGAGTACATTGATACCAGCGCGAGGGTAAACATATTTTCTTGTAGCTTGCACCTGAAGAAGTAGAGAACTTCGCCGAATCGCACTTGATTTCCACCGATGTTATTCGTGAACTGAAGTCATTCATTAATATAGATTAGTGTGAGAGCCGTGGATACCAAAACGACTCACCTTTACATTTCGAGCAATTCTGATCTTGTCAAGCGCTTTCATACCCTCCTTCCACTTCGAACGCGCTATCTGTCCGTTAGGTAAACGCAGACGGGCCCAGCGAGCAATATTTGGACACCAATCAGGAGCAGTCATTGAGACGTCAATATGTGCTAAAAACAATTTGGAGAGGAAAAAGGAATCTAATGAAGCATCCCAGATTGAAAGCCCTTCGTTCTGAATGGCAGCGAGATGGTACAGACCTGGGAACAGAAAGGAGTCCATATTCTTGGGTTTGTTTGGTCCAGGTATGAATCCGCCAGGAAGAACGTGGTGTTTTTTGTATCGCTCTTCGGGCGACAAGTCGAATAGGACCCATATATAAATCCAACAGTCAGAGGATTTATGAGCGTACAACTGTGCGCCATCAAGTGAGAACATGAGAACCATATCGCGGTCCTGTATTTTACCGCTTCGAACGCTCTCTAAATAGTCTGATCCGTGTAAGAAGTCCTCGTAGGTGCCAATGCTGCCTAAATTTTCCTGGAGCTCCGTGATTATTTCTTGAGTTTTTCGACGACGGTAAGAAAGCCGGATGGCACTTCCAGGATCGCGCCACATAGCCTGTAGGATGGGAGCAATAGGGATTGTCACGAACTCTTGGTGCAGTTTCTTTGTTTCAGGACAAAACTTAGGCGTCCCACATCGAGGACACGCATCCAGCTCTGATAGTGGTCCAGTGAAAGCCATACAGCTATTCTTACACATTGCATGAGATATCGACCCCACACCCGTAATGTCCTCGATTCTGCGTTTAATTTGATCATGAGAAGGGATTTGATCCTCAGGATGTCGTCTTTTGATAGCATCCCTCGCATTGTTGTAAGCTTCCACTGAAGAATTGATATTTGCCAAAAAAAGATCCAGGCCAAGACGAAGATCGGGATCCGTATTGAAGTCGAATACTCCAGATATCGGGTTTCGTATTCGCTGTATTGCCGAAGGACTTAGATTGCTGTACTTTCCATCTAGTGTAGCATCACGGAGAGCATTAATGAAATCGATAGATGTTCGGAAGTCTGAAAGCCGAGCCACTTCAAAAATATTGTCGAGATCAGCTGCTTCGCTTTCGTATTGTTCGTATTGAGGTGGAGGGTCTAGTCGAGAAGTAGCCGCGTGGTCCAAGAATACATTTTCGGGTTGACTTGATTGAGATTCGCGAGATGGAATATCCTCCGCTATGGGGTGAAATGGAATACCCTCCGCTGCGGGATGAGATTGAATATCCTCCGCTACAGGGTGAGGAATGTCCTTTAAGTTATAAAAGTTGATAAGTAAGATAAATAGAATACTGAAGAAATGGATTCAAATACCTCCGCTGTTCCGGTACCCTCATGAAGTAAAGCATTACCGTCAAGCTGAGGAAGGTCGATCGCTTCGTCCGCTTGCGCCTGTGATTCTTGCTGCTCGTCGATCTCGCGAAATATGGCGTGTTTCAAGTAGGTGGCACGCGTGAGTTGCTTCACAATGCCTTTGCATCGATGCCTGCATGAGCAGGTAAATGTCTGTCTTGCCTTCTTGATATTCGGAGAGGGAACGTTTGTATTTCCAGTACTAAGTTGTCGAGAAACGGGCTTGCATTTGCGTTTAGAGGTTTTACTACCGGAAACCATGAATACGGGAGAGATGGATGAGCAAGAACATTGAATTCCACTGTACAAAAATCCTAAGTCAGCTCGATGCAATCAAAACAAACTCAGATGAATTACATAACCTGCTTAAGCACATGCGTGTCAATGCACATACTTAGGCGATGGCTAGCGCCGTCTCAAGCAGGCCATTTACCCTCCCGGCCTTACCAGCGCTCTGACCACAATCACATACTACTAATTTCTCTTTATTTCATTTTGCTTCACCGACTTGTTTATTGTATCTAAACCCTGACGCAATTTCCCGTACATATAATTATCTCCGGCTATATACGGCCTATCTTGACCGGGGGTGACCAGTGATCGGTCCGAGCTCTCCGGTTCCAACTTCCGCTACTAATGGTAGAAATTCAAATCTATGACTACCACCGTCACCTCCTCCTCCAAAATCAGGAAAATCGGGCATGAGGTTCTCAAATCAACTCTCTATGTCATACCACTGTTCTAAAATCTCGTAAATTCATCAGTGCTAGCAACTCTGGTTGAGCCACACCCGTGTTGCATAACTTTTTGAGCCAAAGTAATCGGCAGTGACTACCACCGTCACCTCCTCCTCCAAAATCAGGCATGAGGTTCGCAAATAAATTCTCTGCGAAATACCACTATTCTAAAATCTTGTGAATTCATAGTGCTAGCAAACTTTCAGTGTCAAGCGTGCGGGGCTCCATCAAGGAACTCCTTGTTGAAGCCAACGGCGAGAAAAAGCGTA
>JAEKIV010000414.1:0-29966 GCA_016801325.1 Hypholoma fasciculare
CTCTATTTGACCGTCCGATTTCGAATCTGTCATTAGTTTTCTCTGAAAAAGTCGCGTTCCTGAGATATAAAATTGGATGTGTTTGATTGTCCGCAACTGTACGCCCTGTTACCTCCTGTTACAGGGAGTTTCTAATTGATTTTGAATATTGGCGCAACTACTCTTTTTTCAAACATTGAATCCATGAAAAAAGAGCTTCCTGCGATTTTTAAATTCCGATGATCCCAAACACTTACTTTGCTCTGCAAAATCTTTTTCGAGTGACTATTTTTCGGGCCAGCGACATATGTACCAGCAATATCTGGGTCGGGATCCGGAAATTCTGGTTAGATATCCCTGCTCACGTGTGTCGCTCTTGAATCTCTGGACTCCCCCACAATGTGTCTTAGATACTATTAAATGATGTGAGGGAAAAACTTGTCAAGCCGTTGGGTAGCAAATTTAGCATACCAATCACAGAGCCTATTTATAGATTCCTGATGCGGGGCTTCCGACTTCGACAGGCGTTTCGGTACCTGCACTGGATTTCCAGTTGCGAGTTACGGCAGTTTAAGATAAAGCTGGCAATAGACTGCATCCCGTACGACTACTAGTCCATACTGTACATCGAGCGGTGCCCACGATTCAGTGCTGATACGTATCTATCAAAACGTTTACTATTTATAGGTGTGAAGGTCTAAATATAAACAATTCAAGCCCGGCAGATGGACGGCATTCTTGTGGCCAGCTGCGCACAAAAGCTAATTATACTAGCGGCTAGCCAGTATACTCTAGGTGAGACGCAAGCAGTGCCTTTCATTATTTCACCATCATCTTCACCATCCACAAGTCCTCCACGTTCTCTTGGCAGTCCATTCCCGCTCATTCACTCCCTGTATATAGTAGGCAGTGCTTAAGAAGCATGCTTTCCCACAAAATAATACCCTTAGGCTTTTATGGATATGCCGCTTTGTTAGCGACTACCCTCCTGGGCCTCGTAGACCAGGCGGTAGGCCAGAGCCTGACTATTTACTATGCTCCAGGACAGACGCCGCTCGCAAACGGTACCATCCCTACCGCCACACCCACAGCATATGACGACAGCCTTCAAGCTTACAACTCGGCGACGCTCATCGCACCCACTCCTCCTGGTCCGACAAATATGCCCACGGCGTTTGCGGTGGTTGTCCCTAGCGCCGTTCCTGTAGGTGCTTCAATTCAACACAGCGGCTCATTCTTCGGATTTTCAATAGAGATGTCCGTCGTCAACCAAGTCTGTGCGTGACACGTTTCTCTTACAAAGTGGTGTAGCTGACCATGAACAACTATGAAAGTGGGGAAAAATTCGTGCGTATTACAAGGTCCATGTACAATTTCACTGCATTGACATGAGATCAAGCTCGCTAATACAGGTTCCCTTCCTGAATCTTATGGCGAACCTGCAGCAACGGACCGGTCGTATAAATATTCGTGTGGGAGGAAATACACAAGAGACGGCGACTCTCGTCGACAGCACCCCGGACGGCAAGATCCTCGAAAAAGACCTGCAGGCGGTCCAGGGAACCGTAAGTTGGGAATCAGCATACCAGCTCTAGTCACCCTCTGACACATTAATTTCAATTAGACGAACACTCCGCCGTTGATCTTCACGCCAGACCTGATCCAGATGATGCGCAACATTTCCGACTTCGTCAACGTGCACTGGTTCCTTGGGGTTCCGTTTAACGACACCAATTGGCGCCTGGAAATTGTGGAAACTGGCCAGGCAATCCTTGAAGAGTTCCTTATCGGGATGCAGGCCGGGAACGAACCGGATCTTTATGCTACACACGGCCGTCGGCCTACTGTGAGTTGGGTGTCTTTGTTCCTAATGCATGCGATTTATTGTATTGCAGGACTATAATCAGGACGACTACTTCACCGAATTCGGCTCCCTCATTCAGGCTCTGGAAGCAGATACTAAAGTGAATGCAAGCAAATTACTCATTGCACCGAGTGTGTCCACATTCTGGACCCCCGAGTCTGTGCTCTTCGCAGGCACCGGGTTTATCCCGACGTACGGCGCAAACCTCGATGCAATCGCAGTGGAACAGTATGTGCTCCACTGATATCATCGTATACATTGGAAGGCTAAGCGTACTTTCCAGCTATCCTTCTGATAATTGCGGTGTCGCCTTCCCGAGCTCAAACCTTACAATCAACAATCCGCAAGACCTGATCGGCACATACTTTTCTCACCAATCAGCGCTGAGCATCGTCACACCGTATTTGAACACGTCGAATATTGCACTGACGAATGGGTTCCCATTTTACATGTTTGAAACGAACACGGCATCGTGCGGTGGGTTCCCTGGGCTGAGCGACGCATTCGGCGCTGCGCTGTGGGGCATCGACTACGGAATGCAGATGGCCGCAGTAAACTTTACGACCGCATTGTTCCACATCGGTGGGCAGAACGTATCTTACAATGCCTTCACGCGTGCGTTTATTTACTATCCTTGCCTCGTGGCTTATTATATTGATTCGAAATACGTACATTAGCACCCCCTACAAACGAGTCGACCTTCCACCAATGGTCGGTCGGACCGATATACTACTCCGCGCTCGTCGTCGCAGAGGCGATCGGCGCATCCAACACCTCGCAGATCATCGACCTCGCAGCGAATAACAACAACACGCTGACGCCCGCATACGGGATCTGGGAGAACGGCGCGCTCGCGCGCGTGCTGCTCATCAACTTCGCGAACGACCCCACCGGCGCGAGTACGCTGCAGGTCGACCTCAGCATGTCCGGCGGCGCGCTCCCGGCGCAGGTCGACGTGAAGATGCTCCTCGCGAACAACGTGACGCAGAAAGGCAACTTCACGTGGGCGGGGCAGACGTTCGGCGGCAACTTCGAGTCCGATGGGCGGCCCATTGGGACGGACAACACCGCGCAGACGACGTGCGGCGTGCCGACGGACGGGTCGTCGACGACGCCTGTGTGCCGGATCGTCGTTCCCGCGCCCGGTGCGGCGCTCGTTTTCATGTCGGGGACGGCGGCGGCGGAAGACGTCGCTGGCGCGCCTAGTACGACGTTCAGCACGAGCATCGTAACGAAGGTGGTGAACGCAGCGACCGTCCCGGCGTCTGTGCTCGAGACATCTAACGGCCACGGAGGCAATGGTACATTCCAGAAACTGCAGCTGGGGAGTACGAGTAAAGGGTCGTTTAAGAGCACTGGAATTCAAGCGAGAACGTTGGGCATGTGGACTGCGCTGGGTGGCATAATAGTGGCATTACTTCTGCTTGCTGTGCGGGCACCGTAAGAACATTGTACTGTACAAACGGACATGTTTATTTATGTTCCCTCTTTTTGCTTTCTGCTTCTGTACATAGCAGCAATCTGAGTTGTTTACAAGTTGTTTAACGAATGTTTGGATTGTTTCTACTACGCATTACGAAGGCGGAAAGCAGGAAAATGTACAATACATAATAAAAGCAATGAGTGCAGGAAAATCCCAGAGAAAGTGTTTCTAATATCCATGTCCGGCACAATTATCCACAAGAAGGTATATCACGCTCACCACATATCAATAGCAAGCATTCCCAATCCCGCCGCCACAGCGCTACCGAGCGCAACCCATGTCGGCAGCGCTACGCGCTCTCCAGCGCTCTTCGCCGAGCCCTTACTGGTGCTCCCGAGCTGCAGTTTCTGGTACGTCCCATTGCCTCCGTGCCCATTCGACGTCGCCAGAATTGAAGCAGGCACCGTCGCCGTCGCCACCACCTTCGTCACACTAGTCGTGCTGAACGTCGTACTAGGCGCGCCCGCCACCTCGTCCGCAGCTGCAGTCCCCGACATGAACACGAGCGCCGCGCCCGGTGCAGGCACGTTGATCCGGCACACCGCCGTCGTCGACGACCCGTCCGTCGGCACGCCGCATGTTGTTGTCTTTATATCCTCAGTACCGATCGGCCGCCCGTCCGACTCAAAGTTGCCCCCGTAAGTCTGCCCCGCCCACGTGAAGTTGCCCTTCTGCGTGACGTTATTCGCGAGGAGGAACTTGACGTCGACTGTGGACGGCAGCGTGCCGTCGGGCATGCTCAGGTCGACCTGCAGTGTGCTCGCCCCGGTGGGGTCGTTTGCAAAATTGATGAGCAGCACGCGCGCGAGCACGCCGTTCTCCCAGATCCCGTAGGCCGGCGTGTAGCTGTTGTCGCTGTTCGCAGCGAGGTCGAGCACCCGCGACGTGTTCGACGCGCCGAGAGCCTCGGCGACGACAAGAGCGGAGTAGTATATGGGCCCGACCGTCCACTGGTGGAACGTCGACTCGTTCGTCGGCGGTGCTGCATGCGTCGTTAGCGCGGCCGCAAAATTATTCGCACATACCACTCACGCGTGAAGGGGTTATAACTGACGCTCTGCCCACCGACGTGGAACAGCGCGTTTGAGAAGTTCACCGCAGCCATCTGCAACCCATAGTCAGCGCCCCACAGCGCCGAGGCGAATGCATCGCTCAACCCGGGGAACCCGCCGCACGACGCCGTGTTCGTCTCAAACATATAGAACGGGAGCCCACTGGTCTGTGCAACCTCCGAAGTGTTCAGATAAGGTGCTACGATACTGGTCGCAGATCCGTGTGAGAGGTACGTCGACAGCAGGGCCTGCGGGTCGTTCACCGCAATGCCCGAGTCAGGAAATGCAACACCACAGTTGTCCGAAGGATAGCTGCACAAAAATGTGGTTAGCGCCAGAGCATCTTTGCCTTTAGGTAAAGATACACACTGTTCAACAGCAAGTGCCTCGAGGCTGGAACCGTACGTAGCGATAAAGCCGGTTCCAGCAGAAAGCACTGACTCGGGGGTCCATTCCGTCGATACACTCGGTGCGATGAGCAGCTTACTCGCTTTCACGCTTGTATCCGCGTCGAGCGCCTGGATGAGCAGTCCAAACTCGCCAAAGTAATCGTCCTGCGTGTAATTCTACCGCCAGTCAAAAATCAGAAGCGCCGTCAACCTGAGGAACGGGAGACTCACTGTAGGCCGCCGACCGTGGTTAGCATACAAATCCGGTTCGTTACCTGCCTGCATCCCAATGAGAAAGTCGCCGAGAATTGCCTGCCCTGTCTCCACGATTTGGAGGCGCCAGTTTGTATCGTTGAAAGGTACACCGAGGTACCAGTGAACATTCACCAGGTCGGAAATATTGCGCATCATCTGAATAAGATCTGGGGTGAAAATCAATGGCGGAGTATTCGTCTGCAGGAGAGGAGATTCAGAAATATTAATAAGCAGTGGAATCGGGATTCACGCACAGTACCAGAGACGCCAGTCAAGTCTTTTTCGAGAATTTTCCCATCGGGAGTGCTATCAACGAGAGTTGCAGTCTCTTGCGTATTTCCTCCAACCCGGACGTGAATGCGGCCTGTGCGCTGCTGCAGGTTCGCCATGAGGTTCAGGAAAGGTACTTGCAATAGCGATCTGCATATTTAATTTAGGTGGGTTACTCAATCGGGCTAACAAAGAGCTTCGTCGACGCACGAATTTTTTCCCACTATCTCAGCGACTCGTCAAAATGAGCTGCGCAGTAAAACCATAAACATACGCACAGACTTGGTTAACGACCGACATTTCCACCGAAAAGCCGAAGAATGAGCCGCTCTGCTCGATTGAGGCTCCAGCGGGGACAGCGCTAGGAACCGCGAGTGCAAAAGCCGTGGGCATCGCCGTTGCATTGGGGGCAGCTGGTGCGACCAGCGTCGCCGTACTGTACGCTTGCAGGCTATCATCATACGCTGTCGGCGTCGCATCGGTATCGACGGTGCCATCCGCAAGTGGTGTCTGCCCTGGGGCATAGTACACGGTGAGTGTGGCGTCCGCGCTAGCCTGTCTTACAACGGCGAGGAGAAGCAAGGCAACGTGGCTGCCCACCCATATTGCCGAAATTTTATCGCAGCGCATTCGTATAGCGCCGTCGAATTCCAATTATAAGTGTTGTAAAGGAAGATATGGATCAGGGATAAAAAAAGGAGAGACGGGGGCTGACTGTGGCGATGAGTTGGCCTGTGGGAGGGAAGAATGCACGATGTTGATGGTGGCCTCTTGCTGGGTTATTATTGTTAGCTTTGTGCGCAGCAGCGGCGCGTGGGCCCCTGGATAAAGTTATTATTACACCATTCTTGTCTATTAATAGATTAATGCTCATGTGATTTTTAGGAGGAGTCCGGACGACGGACTCCCTATCGCCTACATAGGCTGAGAAACGATCTATGCCTCGCTCGGGGAGGGAAGGAATATGCAAGAATGAGGAAGGGAAGAGAGAAAACGAAGAGCGAAGGAAGGGCATGGGCGTTGCGTTCGGGAGTAACAAGTGCGGACTGTTGTGAGGCGTTGGTGAGGCGCGAGCTCACAAAATTCTTTTTTTAACCACCCAGCAGCCACGCAGATAATGGAAGGGTGAGACGCAAGTGAGATGAGAGTACCAACGGTGAAGTACGTCAAATAATTTGAGAGCACTCAGTTGGAGCACAGAAACATTTGTTAACGACATCCTCTCAACACGGCCGATCTGTCGCTTGAATTTGATTGTCTTGCGCGCTCTTCTGGAAAGCTTCAGGCTCAGGGTCGGTTAGTATGATACTTACCTGACCAACGTACTAGTACGGTAGTACCCTGTACTCTTCGACCATTTTATAAAAAGCAGATAGAATATATCAGCCAAAATCTACTGAACAAGGCAATAAAGACCTGATTTATCATTGAATCCTAGATAAATTTGGGCACACAAAATGTATTTATAGACAAATCCTGTTCGCGGTCTACCTGGAAAGCAGGTGCTTGGAGCTACGAGATGCATACATTTGAAGGATAAAAAAGAAAGGTTTACAAAAAATATGGCCCATTCTCCCACTTGTTTAAGACGCCGGGGCGGCAGTGCTGGTGCTACCGGCTTGGGGACTGAGAGAAATAGGTCAGAAGGAAACCAATACAAATAAAAGAGAAATAACGTACATAGGAGCGACGGTGGTCGCTGGGCCTGGCTGGGTGCGAAGGTTAGGGAACTTCTGATTATTGCACTAATTTCACATGAGCCTCAGTATGCTGTAATGTTATAAATTACGAATATAACTCACAGAGAGGTCGATATCTTTGATGCTCTTGCCAGGTGGGAATGTCGCAGCACTAGTCTTCAGCGCAATGGCCTGGGGGATGACCTCGCTACAGTCGGTCAACTAAATCACGTACAAATTATTAGATGCAGATGTCTTTGCGACCGATGAATTGGATATATACCTCATTTTGGTTTTGACCCAAGAAAGAAAGCTTGAGGACTGCTTCTCCAAAGGCTTGTGCCATCTTTGATTGCTGATCTATAGTGCGAGCAAGTGAATCACATTATTTTATGTCAAATTAAATCTATACTTACTGACGAATGACTGCCAGGTGCAAGCGGTCCTTGGGTCGCGAGCAAGCTGTGGGAAATAATTGATACAGCTATGAATATTCTGCAACAGTAAAAAAAGCTTACAAGTCCGTCAGATTGCAGGCGAACTGTCCCTGCGACTGCGGTCTCTAATTCACCAGACTGAGCACCTTGACTACACAAAATAAATGATCAGAGAGAGATACAACTATTCAATGTGACTGTGATGCGTACCCGTCAGTGAATGCGGTGCCATGAAGGAGCACATCAACGAATATTTGAGCTGGATCAACATAAGTATTTCAATCATGAACGCCATATGCGCAATTACGTACTATCGAACGCAGCTGGGGTCTGATCGAATGGCACTCTTCAGAAAAAAATTCAGAATTTATCAGAAATATGAATATAGTGAAGCATACCCCGCGAAGTTTGGTACAACGTCGTCAGCACCGGCAACACTGTGGGACCCACCGACGACGGCTACGACTTCGGCAGGAGAAAAGCCGACCGATCCGAAGCGCGCGAGGATAGAGGTGATGCTGTCAGTTGGCTGGGGAACGAGGTTTGGGGGCGACGCCGCAGCGGGGGCAGGACGTCCCATAAAGAATGGAATACGAGGAGCACCAGGGCACTGGACAAGACTGACTGCACCGGCGAGTTGGATGCTGCGAATATAAATTATTAACAGAGAGTCATGTGTGGCAAGGTGGTAGACTTACAAGTCACCGGCGGAGAGAACGTCAGAGTGTTTGAGGAGGAACGGGCCAAGGTCGTCCAGGATATCGTCGATGCCAAGGTTGGCGGGGAAGGTTAGCTCCGTGGCGTTGAATGTGGCAATAGAGCCATCAGCTCCTCCACCGCTATATATTACTCTCAGGTTAACCTCTTGATATCATGGAAAATGTTTGAATAGACATACCCGGCCGTTGGGGAAATTCCAATGGCGTCGTGGAAAAGGAGGCGAAGGGCTCCGTGGGCCGAGTCACCGCATTCGTTGGTGAAAAGGTTATTGACTATGTCGTCGACGACAGGGAACAAAGCGCAGCACGCCGAATTGACTGCAGCACTGCGACCATCAGAGCACATAGAGCGCTTGGTCCTGGCGGCTAAAAAATGACATTGAACACATGCATTTTGGGAGTTCGAAGTCATGAACTTACCGTTGGCCGAGAGAAGAGGCAAGGCTAGGACAAAGGCGGAAAGAGCGATGTTAAAAACCATTTTCGAATGAAGCGTACGCGTTGGAGGAGTGCAAGACTAGAGGGTTGGATCTGTCTTGGTTCTATCAGGACAACGCACACTCCTCTTATACTATTTCTGTGGGATGAGAGGGCTATTTACTCACATGAAAATTTGACAGAAGTTACATACAAATCAATTGTACCACAACTCTGAGTTCACCATCCCGACGACTGTGAGACTCGACAAGGTGGAAAAATAAAATAATCTCACAACACAACACTTCACCGACACCCGAGAAAATAATTCCACGCCTAGAGCATTTCTTCATATTCAAAAGTATCGTCGGCGAGGCTCTGAGAAGGTTGCGTTATCAGAGAAACAGGGCATCCAGGCACGACCGTTTATGTTGTTCCGGTTCCGGCGTTGGGGTGCTCCTCATGGTCAAGCCTTGATGCCGCGCAATATAAGACAAAACGACCAGAGAACTGAGAGAGTGCCCTCGTGCCGATAGCACTAGCCGTGCATATAGAGCGAACAGCAGGATAACTCCGCTCTTTTTCCACTGGTGCACAGAACGGACGCCTGTCGCCGTCGTTCGCTGAAGTGCAGAGGAACATAGTTACGTATGTATGTACGAATGTGCATTAGCGGGTAATTTGGCTACTATTTTTAGACTTATGGAGCTATATTTAGAACTACAGAATCGGCCTACATTCGTCCTTACCGGCTTCTCACTACCAGATCCTTGGAGCATGGCTTGCTATTCAATTATGAGTAAATAATAACCCGGCGATAACCTCTAGGTAACTATTATTTTGTAACTGTATTGCCATCTGCATATGTATAAGCCAAATTTACATTCAGGTACCCAATGGGTTCGAGAAGACACCATCGGACTGGAATTACTTTGTTTTTTAGATAAACCAAAGATAAACAGAAGTGTTCTAACACACATGTCTGTGCTACCAAATATTTATTCAAAATCCGTAGAAATACATCTGCCAGCTTTCAACATCCACAGAGCCTGGAAAGAATACAGTTAATCCCAAGTACTAGTAGTACGCCCAATTCTTCTCCTACAAGACGAAACTACATGACACGCCAAGCAGAAAAATAGGAGAGAAATATTCACAGGGCGCAAAAAATAGTATGCTGGGATTCGCAGAATGGAAATGTGCCGCTCAACACACCTCCGAAAAAGTGCGACATCACTCAGGCCAGTTTGAAACACATTGAGTGCCTTGACCACATTATCTCTCGAGTTGTACAATTATAGGCTGCATCTTGGATACTTAATAGTCATCTCCCATAGGAATTCTGTTCCTCAATGGGAAGTTGTCGCTGGATTCGATAGTAATGGCTTGAATCTTATTGGATGATTGCCTGGCAAAGGAAGAATACCCGGGAACCTCCTGCGCTCTCGAATTGAATTCTTTAAATAGATGTTGCTCATAGGCTAGTATGCATTAGGCTCACGGCCTACCATATATTGATATAACTAGCCAATGACATTAATTCTACTAAAATTCTGACATCCCTTATAGCGTCCTGTGTTTATCGTCTATTTTTCTACTAGCTATATGTATACCAATCCTCAAATGAAATCGCTACTCAGTAGGGTACTAGGTCGTTAAAATATTTACGTGGTAATCTCGAGAGAGTTACGATGCTGAACTTGTCACCGATAACTTTATTTATTTTCATATAAAACTGTATCTGAGTATTATAAATGCATAAAAACATGTTTTTCAGGAGACCGGTGAAAGGTACGCGGTAGCATGCGCCTCCGCCCCACAGGCCTTGCACAGGCCACTCCAGAAACTAGTTGTAGCGATATTTATCTTCAGTTTTGCGTAAAATTCCTACGTGTTTCCTCCAACTCCCTCTTCATTGGCAATGTCTGAGAGCTGTATCGATGAGTGTGGGGTAGTGGAGAGGTACTTAATCCCGGGCATCGACCGAGGCATCAATGATCACCGGCACCACTGTGACGCTTACTCAGGGCAGTGCCGAACCGCCACGGCACGCCCCTGAGCAACAGCGCCAAACACCCATCTCTCCTTCCACCTCCATCACCATGGCCGACGAGCAAGCCCCCGAGATCCAGATTAACGTCAAAGGTGCGCCCGCCGCCGCCCCGCTTGCACGCGCATACTGACCCCTGCGCACAGGGCCCAGCGAGCTCAAGCTCCAGATCGCCATCACCACAGATAAGACCGTGCTCGAGCTCAAGCAGGCGATCGCTGCCAAGGCAGACGTCGCGGCGGACAGGCAGCGCCTCATCTACTCCGGTACGTCGTCGCAGTCTGCATCGCACGGGCTACGCTGACAGTCTGCACTGCCTCGCAGGGCGTGTGCTGAAGGTAAGCTGTTCTTGGGCTGAGATCTAGCGCCCGCGGCTGAGCGCGCCGCTGACTAACCGCACGCGCTCCGCAGGATGACGATGCACTTTCGGTGTACAAGATCCAGTCGACGCACACGATACACATGGTCAAAGGCGTCTCGCGCGCACCGGCTGGCGGCGCAGGGTCCAGCGCGGGGGGCGCCGCGGCTCCTCAGCAGCTCCCTACGATGCAGACAGGGCAGAACGTGCACGACCCGCTCACGCAGCTCAACGGGCACATGGGCTTTGGCGCGATGGCTGGGCTTAACCCCTTCGGTGACATGGGTATCAACCCGAACGACCCCAACATGGTGCGTCTCCCAATATAAATGCTCTGCGCGTCGGAGCAATGCGCTGACGTCTGCTTATCTATATCTGCTGTCTATCTGGATTGGATGGGTTGTGTATCTGTGGCGCAGATGCAAGGCATGCTCAACTCGCCTCAGTTCCTACAACAGATGTCCGCGATGATGTCGAATCCCGCGATCATCGACCAGGTCATCGCGAGCAGCCCTCAGCTCGCGTCGATGGGCCCGCAGGTCCGCCAGGCGTTCCAGGATGAGGGCTTCCGCCAGATGATGTCCGCCGCCCGCCTTTATTCTTCTTGGCCCCCCGCTGACCGATGACTCCACAGCTCGAATCCAGAGTCGCTGCAGCAGATGCTGCGCATGGCGTCTGCAATGCAAGGACTTGGTGGAGCATCTCCCTTCGGCTCGCCTTTCGGCGCACCGCAGGCCCCCGCGTTCCCCGCTCCAGGAACACCCACCACCACCGCCGGACAAGCCGGCGCTACCACCACCCCGGCCCCTGCGACAGGCTCGCCGCCCGTCAACCCGTTCGCGCTATTCAACCCTACCGTCGGTGCAGGCGCGCCTGGGGCCACCGGTACAGGAACGGAAGTTGCTGCTGGCACCAATGCAGGCGCCGCACAGCCCTTTGGGTTCAACCCCGCGTTGATGCAGCAGATGCTTGGCATGGGCGGCCCATTTGGAGGTGGCGCGGGCGCGGGCGGGTTGGGTGCGTACGGTGGGTTTGGTGGATTCGGCGGGGCGGAGGCGACGGCTGCAGTGCCTGCTGATACACGGAGTCCGGAGGAGCGGTTCCAGGTGCAGCTCCAGGTATATTTTCTATTTGTCGTACGGGCATATAGGACTGATGGGGGATGTAGCAATTGCAAGACATGGGGTTCACGAACGCAGCACAGAACGTGCGCGCGCTGCTCGCGACGGGCGGAAATGTGCAGGGTGCGATCGACTACATATTCAGCGGTGGAGGGCTATAAGCAGAGTGACGGGTTGCTAGTGATTCTTGACGACAACTGTAGCGCATATATTTGGTGATGTGGCGGGCGGGTGCGACCGCATATACGAGCACTGCGAAGAGGGCACTGAAATTCATGTATCTACTATTTAATGGACGTGATTTGGACTGATGTCTGCATACACCTTTCATCCATCTGACATGCATTTACAGTGTGTAGGAGCATGGGTGGGTTATTTTGATTGGCCCGCTGGGTATGACTTTCCCGGGGTGCAGATTCACGCAGCGGTGATGCCCGCCTCCTTGAGTTTCGCAATAAGCTCGTCGACGTTGGCCACCTTGCCACCACCGACACGCACAGGCGGCTCGGCGACCTTGAGTGTCTCGAGCTGCGGTGTGTAGTCGACGCCGAGGTCGGCAGGCGACAGCGTCTCAACGGGCTTCTTCTTCGCCTTCATGATGTTCGGCAGTGACGCATACCGCGGCTCGTTCAGGCGCAGATCCGTCGTGACGACAAGCGGCAGGCGACAGCGCAGCTCCTCCGCGCCACCGTCGATCTCCCGCGTGACGAGCGCCTCGCCCGCCGCGACGTCCACCTCGATGCGGCTCGCGCACGTCGCCTGCCCCCAGCCCAGCAGCCCCGCGAGCATCTGCCCCGTCACGCCGAGGTCGTCGTCGATCGCCTGCTTCCCCAGCACGACGAGGTCGATGCGGTCCGCGGGCGCCGCCGCGCTGTCGTTGTGCCGCACGATTGCGGCGCGCAGCGTCCGTGCGACGGCGAGCGGCTCGGGTGAGGGCGCGCCGTCGGGCAGCGCGACGTGCACGCCGCGGTCTGCGCCCATTGCGAGTGCGGTGCGTAGTGTATCGAGGGCTTTCGGAGGTCCGATGGAGAGCGCGGTAATCGACGTGACGGCGCCTTTGAGGCGCTCGCGCAGGCGCACGGCCTCCTCGACGGCTGCTGGGGGTGAGCGCACGCGGGCTGGCGTTGTCGGTGAGTCACGCACCGATCTCGTCGAAAGGGTTCTGTACAATTTCATTTCAGCTGAACGCGCATGAGGTGGGACAAGAACTAGGCATACCATGGAGTGCTTGACATTGGTGTCGATGCCTGTTTGTTGCGGGTTCACGCGGATCTTGACGGCGTAGTCCACGGCGCTGGGCAAAGTTAGTCAGTCTGTGCGCCGCAGATGGTGGTCAGTGCGCACCGCTTGACCGGGACGAGGATGTTCAAGAGGCGGGCGGGTGAGGGGCGCATAACGGCGGCGACGTTGTGGTGCTGGTCAGAGCCGGGAGTTCCTCCGTCGTCCGACGCCGGCAGTTTTCACGTGTTGGCTCAATGTCATTGTACTGAGGACACAGCAAAGGTCACGCGACGGGAATCACTCGAGCGGATGGGCAGCGCGTTGATTCGACGAAGATCTAAGCTACGGTACAGGGAACTAAATACTGTAGTAGACAATAACTAAGTGCACAAACATATAAAGAAGAATAAGAATAAGGAATGGAAGGAAATAAGTGAAGCATGAAGGGACAAGGTTGAGTACAAGCAAACAAAGAGTGTAGATGAATGACAAGATGAGGGGTGGAAGAGGACAACAGAAGGCGAGCCGAAGAGGGAATACGCATCACGAGCGCGCTGACCGTGACATTATCTCCCTTTTTACGGGGAGGTGTCGACACGGCGAGGAAGGAGAGAAATACGGCCAGAAGATAAAGTAGTAACGGAAGGCGGAACGTAAACGGAACGAAGGTTGGGAAGTCGGATGGCGAGAGAACGTGTTGGTTGAGAAGAGAATGAGAGTGTGAGGGCGCGGAGCGCGGGGATGATGGCAGCAGTGGGTGTCGGCAGGTTGTGAAAGGGCCGCAACAATGAAAAAGCTCGGCGTATAAATTGACAGGTCGAAGAGAGAGAGAGCCTCGCGAGGTGTTGTTGGCGGGAAGGTTACCGTGAATAGCGGCAGCGGAAGAGTTAAATTAGTTGGAGCGTGGGGGTGAGGGACACAGGCAAAGAAAAGTGGGGGCCAGGTGTGATAAGTATGATGGAAAGTGATTGGATATCTCCCTCTCTCAAGAAAGTGCGGAGCGTAGGCTAAAGTCAGGTGGCAGGGAACTAGGAGAGCAGCGACCGAAGCCGCAGTCCGGGTCGGGAGTCGGACTGGACATGAGCAAAACATGGCAGGACGAAGTTCAAGGAGAGTGTCGAGGTTGCATGGAAACAAGCCAGGACGGAAAACAAGATGTGAGCGAAGACCGAAGCCTTTCCCACAGGGTACAGAACGAGCGCAGAGGGCAGGTAACTGATTCAAGGACACTGATGAGACCGGGGCCGTCAGGTTGTGAGGTTTTGAAGGAACTGAATATGAGAGCGGGGTGTTGAAGATCAAAGAGCTGACGGCCAAGAGTGAGGCGGGGGTAAGCAAAAAAAATGAAAAGTGGAATTTGGGCGGGAGATCAAGCTCAAGAATATAGCAAAGGTTAAAGGTGGATGGGACCAGGATAAGGGATGGTTTGTTGGGGTAAGACCTCACGAAGTGGTTGGCTTGACCGCAGTAGAGGCAGAGTCGTTCATTTCGACGGCGATCCTTTTAGAACGAAAGGTGTTGGTGCAGTAGAACGGTGGACAAAGGGGTTGTCGGCTGTCAAATATTCGGATGTCCTTGGGGAGCTCGGAGGGACAATGTTGGCGAAAAGCGGGGAGGCGTTGTCGAGAGATAGAGAATGGAGTTTGTTGTCGATGTCGATGCAAAACCCTGGGATATTCCCCGAAGTTCTGCGAGAAATAACGACCCTTTCGATTGCAGAGCGCAATCTTCACGGCGTCCTTGAGTCGATCGTCGTAGTGTTCCTGAATCTTGGTCTGTTCGGTCCTGTCCAACTCCGCGAGGATTTCGATATACTGATTGGTGAAAACGGCACACGAAGACCTTTGTTTTAGCTTGCGCATCTTGCGGAGAGCGGAGGCATATTGATCGGAATCTTGGAAGCGTAGTTTAAACGCGTCGATGAAGGAGGCATAGTCGTCCTGGAGGCGTCAAGTTTGATTGTTCGGTGCCAAGAAGAGGGAGCGCCGTCGGCCAGGTAGAAGGAGACATAGATGACTTTGTCGGGATCGGATTAACTTGGTCGGCGCGTCCATCGAAGGCGCGGGGCTCGCGATGCTTGACCGTGCCGGTGGAGGAAGGGCGTGCGGCGAGGCGATCGATGAGATGGGCAATGTTAGTGCGATGATCATGGGTGTCGGGCTAGCGGCCTGGGCTTCGGCTTGCGCTTGCGCGACTTGCGCTGGGGCGAACTGGGAAAAATCTCGGGGGAGGGAATGGTCGAAGTTGTTGGCCATGGTGCTAGTTGTCGACAGTAATGAGCACGGACAGAGGGAAGCTAGCGGCGTTGGTCGAATCAAAATGTTACGGGAAAAGGACGAAGCAAAGGTCACTCGAGCGGATGGGCACAAAGGAATGCGCGTTGATTCGACGAAGATCTACTACGGTACTGGGAACTAAATACTGTAGTACAGGCAATAACTAAATGCACGAACATATAAAGAAGAATAAGAATAAGGAATGGAAGGAAATAAGTGAAGTATGAAGCTATGAAGGGATAAGGTTGAGTACAAGCCTCAGGTGGAAGAGGACAACGGAGTTACGGAGTAACGGAAGGCAAGCCGAAGAACGAATACGCGTCACGAGCGCGCTGACCGTGACACTCAACGCCAGCTCGACAATTATTCGACAATTATTTTACATAACAGGAGCTAGAGAACAAGGACCTAAAATATGGACCTAATCCATATTTCTTAACTTTTCAACACAAATATTAGAGTGCAGACTTCGAATTTTTCAGGAGTCCAGGGAGTGTGTTTTACCACAATTATTTCATTCATCTTTCAAAGCACTTGCCGGCCATATGACTTCTCCCTTGATAAGTATCCGACTGAGAAAAGGGTGAAATTTCAAACTATGCGCGCTGTCAACGCACGTCCAAGAAAATTAGCGCTCGTCTGGTTCCTGCCATTATGCTCAGGCGGTGGGCACGCGCAATACGAGATCATTTCTATTGTGTAAGTTAATCCTGTGCGTACTGTCGGTAGAAATAGATTACTTTCTCTTAGATGCGATTAAGGATACACGCATTGCTCTGCATGCCCACTGATTCCTGCTGGAGAGCGGCAGAGAGAAGACTCGGCAACTTTTCAGTTGCCGGTGTTGCCGCACAGGCTAAAAATACACCCGGGTTCTTCCGTCCCTGGAGGTCGCCGCGCAGGCGTCGTTGAACTGCTGACCTCCATCTATGTTAACTGACACAGCGCCGGTGCCAAATTCCGAGCTTCTAGCTTCCATTATCGCTGTTGATACCCCCTTTCCACGTCCCTGTGTAAGCCTAGACCTTCAGACGCTTCTCTGTTCAGGCTCAGTGACTGGAATCGAAAACTCGTTCAACGCATCCAAAACTTGGGTTATTCACGCGAGACACTGCGGACCTCGGGACTTCACCGAATCTATGACATTTTACTAAAGCAGATTGTGAAGTAAGACTATTCTCGATGGAAAGACGATAAGGGGCCACTTGCCCTGCTGGACGGAACGAACAGCCGACACATACTCAAGGGCCTTCGGTACGGACTGTCGAAACTTTATTCCATCATGGACTTTCGCAGTGGCATCCTGTACTAACTCTGGGGTGTATTATCACCTTCCACGCCTGCCAAACTCTCTCTCTCTTCGCCGCCGTTTACGCTCCACAGCGCCTGAAAACTGCGTCGTTTGTCGGGGAACACTGTGGATCAATGACACTATTTCATTATGTTTTTGCTGTTACCTCCATCCTCTCGCTGAATTCCCCACTTTCTGTCTACTTGTCAATGTCAGCGAGTCTTGGCACGTAACTGAACCGACTGAGTCCCAGATATAAGACCAGCAACCCACAGCCACTCCGCCATCCGACTCCCCAGAAGCCATTTCCTATCATGTATCTCTTGTGCGCCATTGCATGCCTGCTCACCTTCTCAATTTGCTCGCTTGCGGCCGCCACCCCCAGATCTGCGATAAACATTGTGAACCAGATTTCCTCATGATAACGATCGCAGTAGTCCTGACAGAACCTTACACCAGAGAGACCCAACGCCCTCGCTCGAGCACCGGCAGCTGGGAATCACGGTGCCTGCCAGCAGCTGCGCGACTGAGATCCTGTGCTGCAACTCCGTCACCTACGTACGTCCGCCCCCGCTCCTGCCGGGCACTGCTGCTGACCAGGTCTGGCTCGACTCGCACAGGCCTCGGACCCGTCCGCCGCACAGATCCTCGCGCTGCTCGGGATCAACGTCGCCGGGAGCTACCCCATAGGCATCACCTGCACCCCCATCGCCTTCGTGGGTGTGGGCACCGGGAGCTGCTCCGCCCAGCCCGTGTGCTGCTGGTGGGGTGCACAATATGTGCGTGGCATACTTACTTATTCCGCCGCACGATGGTAGATCTTGTATTGACGGACATTTAGGGATATCTGGTCGCGATCGACTGCACACCCATTGATCTCGGGGAGTAAGCGCTGGGGTGTGCATTGGCCGAGGGGCGTGTCCGTTCGATCGCATGGGTGCTGCAGCAGGGTTGAGCAGCTGCTTCAACGTTATGCAGTGGCGCAGCGTGTGCCCGGCTCGCTTGCAAGTACTCGACAAAACCAAGTTCTCGACAAAATTACTTCTTGCCACTCGACTGCCTCGCTGCCTCCTGTTGCCCTCGGTGAAGACGAAAAACGATCGATTACCCTGCATGTAATTGTACATAACGAAAACAGAAGAACAACTTTCCCAGATCCCGTTCAATGTCTGACATTGCGTTGTGCCTGATGGTCTGCGTCCCTGCCAGCGTCCTCGAGGCTAGATCTAGTCTTCGATCTACCTGGAAGTCCCACAGTTATCAGGAACTGGGTGAGAGCTCGCAAGTTCGCCCCGTGCGAAGCGGTGTCGACAGTGCATCCCATTACACGGGCTTATCGATTACCTTGCGATTATCCCTATTCAATGTATACTGAATTTAACACACCCTTTCAATATTGCACAGAAGCGGCGGTCTGGTGAGTGTACTATGTGCCTAATTAAAATTCGCAGCGTATCCGAGCTCCCAAGTACTTTCGACCCCGTATACCGAGAGGCATACCTGTCCATAAATCCTTGACCATCTATCACTATTCTTTTGAATGCTGTTTCAGTAATCAATGCTGCTCTGGTGAAATTGGGGTAAATCAGAGGTGTTACCTGGTGAAAGAAATTACTTTGAAGTACCTGCCAGGGACGATCACACGGGCAGATAATCATGGTGAAGCTTCCATTTTTTGGGAAGTCAAATGGAATAGCGAAAATAATTCTGGACTTGGTAGAACTGAAAACAGGCCAAGCGTGAACTCGTGAGTCCCTCCACTTACCGGTATTGAACGTGTGTGATACCGGATTAAATCTTTCAGCCCGAGTTAAATTCCTGTCTACGGTGCCAAGGAGGATGCGCCTCACCGTGGCAGCCTACCGGGACCATCGAGGAGAATTTCCATGGAGCGTTTTATTCGCCTACCGCCGATGAAAAAGAGGCTAAGCACGCCGTGAAGCGAATTAATCTGACGTGTATTTGCAGTAGACATATTTTTCTCAATTTAAAAAATTGAGGCAGCTCTTCCTGGGGGATGTAGTAAGGAAACATATGTGGAATATTGCCCGTCATCTTTTCCGATAAAAATATCTCAGTATCAGATATTCAAGTCAACGGGCAGCCCGTGGCTTCACTGTTTTCCCGAATCTCGACCTCGGACTAGCATTCGAAATGCGCACACACAAGCCACACTAAACCGATTCCAAAAGGCGCTCTCTCTTCTCAGCAGAAAAAGAATGATTGCCACGTATTCTCTACGAGTAGGTACACATCATTTATAGAGAGAAGGAAGGCCGGCAGTACTTGAAGCCCCATGCCCAAGTCTGCTGTGCTGAGCGCTTGAGCCTGAGCACTGTCCTTCGAAGAAAGCTGTGGTCACACTGGTGTGCATAGTAGTAATACGACCAATGTCTCCTACTAAGGCAGTGCTATATTCCTGGTAAAGTGGGTACTGCCAAATACAGTACTGGAAAGCGATGCTTTCTAAAATACTATAGCAAATGTCTGAAATGAACATCTTCAGTGGTACTGATTATTTGTCGCTGAGGGCGTCAACGTAGCAGACAAAAAGAATGTTTGTGCTTATGGCCAGCAATTTCGAGATACTTTGGTTGAAAAATTTTGTAAGGTATTGGTTCGAATTGCTGTGCAGCAATATGTGCACTGGTTAGCAGTACTTTAGGTGTGCACGAACGTACACAGCCTTGGAATGCCACAAGGCTAAAAATAGAAACTAGTATGGAAGGCTGTCCGTGCAATCGTGTATTGCGGGAAGTCAAGCGCATATAAGGCGACCACATCTTCCATCTAGCTCAGTAACCCTTCTCCCCAATCTCACCCTGCCCTTAGCTATCACTATTTCTCCGAAGTGCTACAACCACTATGCTCAGCAATCTAGAGCAAGCTTTGATCAATACAATAAAGGCGAAGCGCGAGCCTACATACCAGAATGTCCTGTCTGTCTACTGTGATACCCCAGGGATCGCCAGTGGTCTCCCAGACCACGACCCTGCTGTGTACTTCCATCACTCGCTAGACAAATATGCGGACGCAGAGGATAAAGTGGACTCGCGATTTGCAAAATACATTCGTACTATCCGCGCCCAGTACTGGGGAATAGTCATAGACCTCGCGGAAGTGATCCTCGGTTCTGAGAATCTCCCTTGTCCGTGCAAATGTGGGAAGTGGGACACAAGTGACGGCATTCGGAGACAGTTGGGAGTTATTCCAGACGACAAAAAACCGGCGCGCCGTGCCTCAGGTACGTTTAGCAGCAGTCTTGCCAGTAACTCGACATTAATTTCTTGTGCTTGATCATTTGTAGCTGATTCGCGACGACGAAAAACGAAAGCATGCAATATATGTCCAAATCAACCAGGAAAATGTTCGAAAATAAAAAAGAACAAAGAAAATAGATCAATTTTTGCCCCCTCCAGTAGTCAAATTCCAGTGGCTTGATTTCTCATTCTTCGCTCGCATTGCATTTTTTTCATTGGTGTAAGATATAGTTGTTGAGGACCCTAATATGTTGTTTTAGTGTACAAACTGTAAAATTGTATTATTATCGCACTTTCTACGATTTTTCTCTTCTTAATTATACTCAGCAATTAACGCGTAGTTAGTTTGGTTGTAACATACTTTTTAGAAATTGGACTTGCAGTTTGTTGGATGCAGACCTAATCCCCGCTGCTCATTACAATCGGAATGTCCCGCGGAGGTCTCCTTAAATAAAGCGGATTTTAGTTTTTGCGAACTTACTGTCGACCCAAAAGGGTGTGTTCAAGTCTGGGCCTCTTTCCGACGCAACGAGGGTATCATATCGTATATTTAACAGACCCCTGCTTTTACCACGACCAGCCTGAAGCCGCCTGACGTGGTGGCACGGCGAAAGATATAATTGGTTCACGTCAACTGATGTGGATGTAACTATTAGCAGGTGCCATGTATCTAGCCTCTCATGCCACAGCCGTGCACCACAGCGTATACGCGCGTCGCGCGGCACCCGCACGATAACCCAACTTTGATCCTCTTTCAATTTCAGTGCCATACAATATCCTCTATTTATAGCAACAGGATGTACTTAAGTACTTCTCTTTTTTCCCTCGAGTCTTCAAACCCTTTTGACTATTTTATACCTCGCCGAATAACCAAGGTGCTGCATGGCCGTCGTTTGTCCACGATGCAGGGAAGGAAGCGTACTGCCCGGAGAGCCGACGGGGAACATTGTTGCCGAGTATCAAGGCGCTTATTTTTCACCAGCCGCTGTAGATCAAACCGAGGGCACGGAGAATGAAGACCGCAAGAAATGCGCGGTTCTCTTACTAACTGACGCGTTTGGACTCCCGCTGAAGAATTGTAAGATCATGGCAGACGAACTCGCGAAGAGGTTAGGGTGTGACGTATGGGTGCCCGACTATTTTAATGGTAAGTTCTTTGTCCATTTTGGCCTGTATTTCGTTGTGTACAGAGCCCCTTGTGATTAATTTAATGTGCCTACTCGAGAAGATTTCCCTTCCAGTCCGAGCTGGCGTAAAGGTTTCGGTGTGGTCCTGGATTCGTCTGATCTTCACCATCCTCATTCCGCAAATTCCTACCCTCATCCGCAACAGATCGAGCGTGGCAGATAAACGGGTGGAAAGGGTGAGAGGAATCTATTTTCAGCTAGCGTTTCTCCAATGAATCTGATTTTTCCCGTCGTTCACTGAAATTTAGTTCATTGGACTGATAAAAGAAAAGAAGGGATACGACAAGATTGGAACCGTAGGGCGAGTTTAAATTAGACAGCATAAGAACATGCATGTTCAAGCGCTTGATCTCAAACCGTCTGTTTATCTTCAGTTATTGCTTCGGAGGTGCAGCGTGCGTACGTCTGGGTAGCACCAATCTCGTGAACAGTGTCGTAATTGCACATCCTGGGCCATTTACGCTCAACCAAGTGAAAGCCATCAAAGTTCCGGCGTCGTGGATCTGTGCTGAAGGTTCTTCTGTGTCATATCATTTTTCTCTTCCTCTTCATTCACTGTGATTCTGGATATTCGGCTTTTATTTTTCAGAGGACACGTTTCTCCCTCCCTCTTTAAGAGTCCAGGCTGAGGCAGAGTTATCGGGAAGGAAAGGCAAGGAGACCTTTGTGGAGTACGAATTTCAGGAATATAAAGGTAAATTCAATTATGACACCTCGAGAGCTGGTTCAGAATAACTGATTTTGAACGGCATAATCGCATGATATTCTTTGATTTAAATCACGTATAGGCACAGCACATGGCTTTGCTTCCAGGCCAAGTTTGGAGTTTCCGGAGGTGAAGGAGGCTTATGAAACGGCCTTTGAACAGGCGGTAAATTGGTTCAAGAAAACGCTCATACCCGGGCCGTAGTGTGGTCTTGAAACTTGGGGAATTCACCAATATCCATGCTTTATGTATAAATTATTACAACATTACAACATTCAGTTCAGCCTCTTATCACCGCTAGTATAAGCATTCATGACAAATTCATCGCGAGTATAGGACGACTCTTCACAATGAGCCTCAGTGAGCCTATGTACATAATATCTGGTCAGTATCAAGTCAGTATCCTGGGAATGCCCACCGGGGACCTTCCCGGTACTTTGTAACCGGTAATTATAAATACACGCTACGGCTAATGTTCCGCTAACGTTCATATACTTACCAAATACTTACGTTCATACTTAAGTCCCTCTAATCACTGGAACCAGCCCATTCCTGTCGCGTCCCCATATCCGCCCATTGACAACCCCTACACCTTATAAGCGATGGCCGTTGTTTGTCCACGATGTAAGGAAGGTAGTCTTCTTTCCGGCGAGCCCACGGGCAGCATCCTCGGAGACTTCCAGGGCGCCTACTTCGCACCGGCACCAGAGCCCCAAACAGAAGACGCCGGCCCAAGTGCGGAGAGCGAAAGTCGCAAGAAATCCACAGTTCTGCTGTTGACGGACGCGTTTGGACTGCCGCTGAAGAACTGCAAGATCATGGCAGATGAGCTCGCGAAAAGGTTGGGTTGTGACGTCTGGGTTCCTGACTACTTCAATGGTGAGTCTTTCTTCGTCTGTTCTCCCCGTTCTTTATCCTTTCATATGTTTGACTCATCAGACGAAATGTAGGAAAGCCTCTTATACCCTTTGAGAAGATGTCTCTACCAGCCCGAGCTGGTGAAAAAACCTCGACGTGGTCATGGATCCGACTTATTCTTGTACTTCTACCTCATATCCCCAATATCATCAGCAACAGGCCAAGCATTGTTGACAAACGATTGGAATCAGTAAGTTTATCCGGCAGTTCGCGCTGCGTTCACAGGCGTGATTCTTACAAATTGTATGACCCCAGTTCATTTCACTTATAAAAGAAAAGAAAGGATACGAGAAGATTGGCACTGTAGGGTGAGCAGATCACTACGCTTCTAACCTCCTTTATTCTGGAGAAATTAAATCAACTTCTCCGGATCACCAGCTATTGCTATGGCGGTGCAACTTGTGTCCGTTTAGGAGGCACTGGTCTTGTGAACAGCGTAGTTATTGCCCACCCTGGAAGATTTTCTCTCGAGCAAGTCAAGGCCATTAAAGTTCCCGCTTCGTGGGCCTGTGCTGAAGGTTTTACATTGTTTCTCATTCTTATAATTTCACCTCTATTAACCCATTTTTTCTTTTCAAAGAGGACATGTACTTCCCTGATTCCCTCAGAGCTCAGTCTGAGGCAGAGCTAGCCGGTAGAAAAGATAAACCGAACTTCGTCGAGTATGAGTTCAAGGAATATAAAGGTAACTTTAATCTATGATATTCAGACACCCTTAATGATATATTTCCTTTGAACGCGCAGGGACTGCACATGGTTTTGCATCCCGTCCAAATCTGGAATTTCCAGAGATCAAAGAAGCTTTTGAAGGCGCCTTTGACCAAACGGTAGAGTGGTTCAAGAAAACACTCATACTAGCATAATACGTGTTTTAAGGTGCTCGGCGCTGTTCATATCTGCCCCGATTCTTGGACTATTTTCATTATACTGTCATTAGGCATCAGGCGACAAAGAAATACAAGCTCTTCATTCACTGCTGTAAGGTTACACGAATCATACATTGCATACACCATTTCGTTCGCGATATAAATACAAAAATTGCGCAGCTACATACCCAAATTATGGATGAGGGTTAATTTCGTACATCTACGCTTCCGCCGTAGAAAAATTGTTCTGAATACTCTTCAACAGATCATCGCCTTCCAAAAAATCCAAATGGCCACCTTCGAATTGTAAAACCTGTGCCCCTGGGAAAAGAATATTGGCGCCAAGGTCATCCCAAAATTCATTCTTCAAAGCCGTTGGAATTTTGACACGAATTCCCTGTTTCGCGACGTACACGGTGAGCCTGGGCCGAATGCCAGAAACGAAAGACCGAAATAGTGTTGGAGACCAGCGTTTTCTTCGGGTACCATCGTCGAAATCGGCAGTTTCCATAAACCTATCGCTTAAAAGGTATGAGAGAGACATGCGAACTAGCTGCGATACTCTCCGAATAAGCTGCTCTGTTGCCGGCTGCACGGGGCCCCCATTGAACGCATCCTCTAATTGCTTGGTGCGCAAGGCCGCTGTAGCGCTCAGCTCGCCTTCGGTGTGGGAAATCAGACTCATGACGGCCTTCAGCGATTGCTTGATATGAGCTTCCAGCCATTCGGGATTGTCAAGTTGTACCAGATCCGGATTAAGTTCTGGGAAGTAGAACATTGGAAAATGGTCCAGCATGGCGAACTGCACGACCCGATCGTTATTGCGTTGGAAAATCATAACGAGTTCCACTAAAATCAGGCAGGATCCGCTGTAGGATACCAAACGATAAGGACCGTTTGGCTGGCTGGCCTATTAGATTTTATCAGTCGGATATGATAACTATTAGAGTCATTGAAGCTACCTTGATCTTGTGATAGTAGAAAAGTGCCAGCGCCTCAACAGAATCTTGAGGTGCTTCATCAGTGACCTGTACGGCCCATATTGAAGAGGTACAATGCTGAAATGAAGGGAAGGTTTCGACAGTGCCGGGAGCCCCTGTGCAGCCGCATTATCGTATCATTTAATAATAAAATTGGAGTTAACGTACCGTGGAGGACAATCAAAGGGATGCCTGGACTGTCTTCTACAATTTTCACCGCAGTATCCTTCGATTCCATGATAATCTGCCACTTTTCATCGGCTGTTTGGTTCTCTGGATTTCTAATTTTATTTTCCTTCGGCGTTTTTGAGTGCACCTCTCCCTTCACCCTATCAAAGTGAATAACTCCGTATATGAAGGCGGAAAGCTTGGAAATTGAGGAAAGAACGTATAGAATATCTCTGGGGAGCGTATGTATCGACTCTTCATCCATAATTGCTGACGACCTGAGACGCCGGACAATTGAATTGCGTATGGAAAGCGCACACAGGCTGGGAAAGCGCGATGAGAAATTGACTAAGGAGACTTTGAAGGTAATGCAATTTTATTGTGACTGACCTGTCCACCCCAGCTTGAAATATATCATCTTCGTCGTGAAGTGATTTGTCGAGGACTGTGAGAACAGAATCTTTCACCAAACCCTGGATTTCTCCAAAATCGGGCACATGAGAGATTCTTTTGCCGAAGGCGGAGGAATTACGAGGGTCGCCTTCAAGGGCGCGGTACAGCTCATCTATTTCGGCCTCGTATTTGTCGACTGTGATTTCCCGGCGCACTGTACCCTTGCTTGTGTACTCGCACTGCTTACTTGAGCTAGCGACAATTATCGTCTACCAAAGGGAATTAGGACACGCAATGAAATAGTGTAATCTTGGATCCACCTCTTTGAATATTCTCGAGTGTTGAGGCGAAGAACTATTAGCATTCAATATGGCTGGCCTAGTTTCAATAATGAATACGGTGCGAGGACCAAAGGATTATCGAGAAACACAGCAGACCAAATAAGTTCGATGTACGCCCTCTTCTTCTCGAGGTCTTCGTTGTCAAATACATGCTGAGGTGCAGGGAATATCAAGACACCTGCTTGAAATTTGGCACGTCCAAACATAAGCGCCTGGGATATATCCGGGCACGTTTTCAATTCGGCCTCTGACAATAAGTATTCTGTTCAGTATTCATGGACAAACGAAAAGGTGAGAGCGAACCTATTGGAATTGGGTTTGTCTGTCGTGTAATTTAAATAAAAACAGTTTTTCCTTGAAACTTTCGCTAAAAAAGAAGTACCTTTTCCTAGTGGCAACAAAAGACCGTGAGCCTCAAACAAAAATTTGGAGTTCGCTTGGTCAGACTTACCCCACTACTATGCATGATCTGGTCATCTAATAATGTGATCACATTAGCAACGTCAAATCCACACGCGATTGCGACATACCCGACCGTCCAATTATTCTCCATAACTCAGGGTTATTGGGGTTCCTGATATATAGATCCTTTGTATCGTACGCTGGTACACCCTCGATATCTGTATTGGTCACGGCTGGGGTCTTGAAAGCATTTTTCTAAAAAAAAAAACGGAGGGTGAACGTCGAGATACATGTATCCAACAACACATCTAACCTTGACAATCATCCGATAGACGTCGTCTACGTGTCCCTCTTCTTTGATGAATTTCAACTCCAAAAATGGACTGAACTATGGTCCCATCAGAGCTGGTGAGCCAAAATGCCTGCGCGATTATGAGTGACAAACTGACGTTGAACCAATTCCATTCCTCCGCGCTATTACGCCCTGATTGAATACAGAGGGAGTGACATTCAGTTTATCGAGAAAGGCGCGGTGACTTACTGGGAAAATACGAAGTCATGGGTCCAACTTCGGTACTGCATATCCATGAGCCGATGTTTAATCACTATTAGCGCTTCATGCTTAAGTATACTCACAGGCCAAGGGTTGGCATCAGTTTAACGCCTGCCCGAGTCATTACGTCGCCTGTTCCCTGTTGCAATGGGCCGCCCCCGAACATCTGGGAAACAATAAAGGTGATGAGCGAAGAGACGTCTGCAGCTTCTTCTTGGGATGCTTACTATCCAGTCAAATTGTTTCAACTTGTCGATATCAGATGGTTCCGTCGCCCAGCTCTGCACAGAACCAATGACACAGATGTGAACAACGAGGCTGTGAGAAAGTTCTTCCCCAACTCACCTCAACAAACGCTGGCGGACATGAGATACGGGACGCCGAGGTTGCCACCGAATTTTTTAGAACAGCGTCCGGCGACGCAAAAATTGGTGGCTTGCTTGGCCGAAAAACAGATAGTGTGATACCCAAGACGGCCTTTTGTGACCCCAAAATTATTAGCATGATTGTGGTTGGACTGTGGAAGAAGGAAACCCAGTCGTGTTAACGCACCGAATAGGATATCGATCGTAACCCCATCAGGTCTATACAACTAAATATATCATGATTTGTTTCAATGCAGAATGAAAGGATAATACGAACGGAACATCGGTGTTGCGTGTATAGAGAGGATGTTCCCGCAAACATCCCCTTCGAGGCCTAAATAAGGTCAATTTAAGTTCGAAGTGAATCGTCAACGAGTATATTCTGTGACATACCTATCAGAAGAGCATGCTCAAAGAACATGCGATACGTAATTTCGATAGGCTTTGGGAAAGATACTGTTCCCGACGAATGGATAATCACGCAAGGCGTGCTATGGTCGTCTATCTTTCGCACAGAAACGAGATAGTCTTCATCCTTACCCCCTTCTTTTGAGTATAAAGTGTCGAAGGACGGGGCATAGAGGCTATGAATAGGTGCACGTCGCGGGTTGCGTTGTTCGTACAGAGCAAATGACGACTCTGACAATCTTTGGATAGGTGGATCGTCAGAGACAAAAACAATTTCGCAACCTGTAGATTCTAGAAGATGAGCGACGCTTTCGCTTGAGTTTCTTGGTGAGATTGGAAATGGGGTGAATCCTGCATTCATGATACCGACGACCAAAGTATAATACGTGATTGAATCTAGCAAAAATTACGCAATCAGAAAATATATCCTCGAAAAAAAGTACACCATTACAAACCCAGGTTAGCCAATATTCCGATGATGAGAGGCTTTGAAGAAACAGTGGTCGACTGAATACAACCAAGGTGGTTTGAAACCGTGTTCTTCATTGTGTATTGAGTGGCCAAGTTGAACGCCTTGACTGCTTCGCCCCAGACAATGGTTCGAATATCACCACCAGCGTCCACATACCTAAACAAGGGGTGGTGAAAGCTTTGGAGTTTATGGCTGAAAATGATGTCTAAGAGGCTGAGATGCCCGTCAAGAGAAGGCTTGGTGAATGTCATTTTCACCGGCGCTGTGTGAAAAGCAGAAGACTGTAGTAAAGTTGATGGAACTTGTCTCGAGGGGAGACTGCCGCATTTTTGTCCGCCTTTTATAACGAATTGCCAACCAAGATATGATCTGCCAGAGAAGATTGTGATTCGAAAACTGTATATAGACCAACGAATGGGGGTACTGACAGTTTCTTTCGCCTACTTACTGCTTCATGCCTAGCGTAGAACGGTCACTAAATTTATCCGCCGATTAATGTCAATGACTGACCGATATTGCGCTGCTCGGAATAGTAGTAGCTGGTGACGCCAAATACAAAATAGGTCGCACCCACCGATATGGTATTATGCATCGATTCCTCCTCGGGAAGACCAAAATCCAACATATTCATCTAGATTTAAGCCACGTCCTGAAGTGGACTGTAGAAATGACCTTGCCAGAGCGGGACGTGACATGATGCCGAGCAGCATGTCATCGGGTCACAATGTTCAAGTTTGACGCAGTTGCACTAGATACAGCCGCCCCAATCGAGGGGAATAAATCATGGTATCAACATTTCCTTGGGGGCATACAAGAACAGAGAAAATTAGAGAAATCGCAGCAAAAAAGTTCCAGGATGTAAATTCCCGAGTTTCTGTCGAAGATAATGCCAGTTGTGTCGAGTACGCCTGTTGACTAGAGTTTGAACAATGCTCTTGCTCATCGAGAGGAGCCTGGGCGGTGAGTCAGTGACTGGTCAATGCAAGGTCAATGTGGTATGGGTATAAGAGCGCAGTAGTCACGTGCTTCGGTCAATCTCGAGAAAGCTTTCTTCTAGTCCTTTCCTCCTCCGTTCGTGGACTCTGAGATCTGAATGGTCATAGATGTAATCGTATCCGTGATTTTTTTTTCGTGGTCATATCTTCACGTTCTCAAGGTCCAAGAAGCAATAGAAATTATTTTTATATCAGGGATCAAATCAAGGTCAATCAAGAATTCTTCTACTCAGACATATAGACGCAATTGCGCTCTACTCCACATGATACACACAAACTTGATAATTTAATGATTAACGTTGACGGGGGCACCCGGCACGAGATTGTCCTACTAAAATTTGTCCCATTTTCTGCGGCGGAGGGAGCGGTGCTATCCTGTTGCTTTTATGTAAAATTGCTTCTGCTCGGTTTTTACTGTCGGGTTACACTTCGTGGTTCATTTAATCCGTATCTCCCACCGACCCCATGGTTTCCTGCAGGATTTACCAAGCTATGATCTAAACATTGTAAGCCGAGATCAGTGCTGCAAGGCGCTGGCAGGCAGGATCAAATCAGATATATTTTCGACCTGTATGGCAGGATACGATCGGAACCGCTGTCCTACGTAAATCGGATTTATATCTCGTTTTCATTGGATATATCCAAGATATATCATATGACTGTCCCCACAAATTGTAACAAAAAGATGGAACCACCGTTCTACGTAAATTAGATTTGTAGGAGGTCTTGAGGAGGTCATCAACATGCGCTACCAACTTTTCGATCGACAGTCTACGTAGAGCTCAACCCCTCCATCGCGATTTATAAATAGGCTAGTAAGCGACTGTATTCGTCTCATGCACAGTTCGGGGCTTCATCCAGCTCAGACAGGTAGCTTGCAATGTAACTTATTCGCGGCCAGAAAAAGAGTCATCAATCCATAGACTCCATACTCCACAGAGAATGAAATGATAGCGGAATGCGATATACCGTATCCGCCGAACTCCTCGTTTGCCACAATATTCGTGAGTGCCCACAGCGCCTGCTCACTCATGGGTATCCCTTCGGGCCCTCGGAGCTCCTAAGGTTCTTCGCGTATAGTGTACCCCGGG
>JAEKIV010000415.1:0-29946 GCA_016801325.1 Hypholoma fasciculare
GGGCAGTTTCCGGTGTGGATATAAAATGGCACTTGGGCAACTTGTGAGACTCCATGTATGAGACCAGCGGCAAAAGGTGGCGGTATGTTGTGAGCGCGAGTGCTCACCTTAGGCGATGCAAGAATCCCAGTCGGCGTTGTCGCCGCATCCATCGCCAAGCGCGACTGGAAGATTGAAAGACGGGCGAATCTAGATGGGTTGACATGCGCACTTTGCTCGCAAGCATGGTGGGTGCGCGCGCGTATTTTCTTCGCGTGTTTGTAGTAGGACGGCGGGTGATGGATGGCGAGGCGGCAGGCAGACGCGGAGGGTGGTTGGACGGGTAGCGGCAGCGGCGGGAAGCCGATGGTGGAGTTAGTGAGCATTGGTGCTCGCATCCAGCGATACAAGGACCTATTCCACTGTTGTGAGCACCTTGCTTCTGGTTCCTGTGGATCGCAAGTTGATCTTCAGCGCCGCCGTCGTGTACATTGTCGCTGTCGACAACAGTTCAATATCAGACGTCGTTGGTGCCATGCGCAGCATAGCAGCTGAATCTGAATCGAATGCGTGGGGCAGTCATATGATCTCCCGATGAGTTGCCGGACTCCCACAAATGAGGCACTCTCGTTCACAGCACTGAGCTGGTCCTGCAGCTGACTGACAGGTGGAAGGCACCATTTAAACTAGAGTCAGTACTTTATAGACACCACATGTAACAATTTACCGATCAGATGAATCAATGAAGCTGGTAGATAAATTGAATAAAACCTTAGAAATAGTGTTTGTTTATTGTAGATGCCATGTGTAACCACCTATGAGCCAGGTGCATTGGCATCGTAGTGGCATCAAATATTCCAGTTCAAATACAGTTGGTTCCACATCTTGAATACAAACGAGAAAAATCCTGAAGAACAGGCTTTCCACTATGTAAATGCTGCATGTATAAATCTGCCATTCAGCTGAATGGATATCAAGCATCTCAGCTGTCATAAACATGGCTTTGCATCTGGTCAATGAATGGGATAAAACATTGAAATCTGTTTATCCACCACATAGATATTATATTTCAACATATGTCAAGTAGCTAATTTAACAGGTGAAATTTTTTCTGGTGTCAAGGTAGTGTCACGTTTCATTCATGTATATTGACGCGCGTTTTCAACGGAATCAGGAAACGTGACTCTTATATGGCGTACATTTGGCGGTGTACTATCCATGCTGTGCTACCTATTTTGGTAATATAATCATTGGGTGGTCTGTCAGACTGGTGGACTGGCGGAATTCCCAAGAATGAGATGTCCTCTGACTGGTGGTGGTTCCAGTTCCCAGATTTATTGGAATCATCCAGAACTATCCTTTCAAACCTCTTCTATTACTTGATACAAAAAAAATTAACAAGCAAATAGTCTAAGATGAAGTTTTGATTTTCATATGCACAGATTTTGCTTTTGTCAGCTGATCATATCCTACAAAGCCACAAAATCAATAAATCATTTATACAGTCAAAAGAAAAACACTCACCAAACTTGCTCAAGCTTACACCCCTCCCACTGTCCTTAACCCCAGTCCATGCCAGAGCAGGATCCAAATAATCACACCTGTTTAAAAACACAGTGCCTGTCTCCAAGTTCTCAACAAACCAAGCAAAGGCCACCTCAGACTCTGCATTTTTCTCTGCATTTGTCCAAATGGAGGCTGTGAGTCCATATGGAGAGTCATTCATCAGAGCAAGGGCCTCTTCATCTGATGATACCTTTCAATGAAATATGAGGGAATTATTCAATGGCCAAAATAAAGACATACTTTCATGATGCCCACAATGGGCCCAAATGTCTCTTCCTGAAATACAAATAAGCATATACTTTCAGTAGAAAAATCTGTAAAAGCATACCATCATCACATCCATTTCTATAAAAGACATTCAATATATCAACATTATATCTGTGGATCCAAGTATAGATGCAAACGTACGGTGTGTGACATCAACCAGCACTTGCGGCGCAACATAAGCGGTACCTCTTTGGTAAAATCAAAATCTCATTCCTAGAGCAAATAAAACAGGACGTACGCTTGGGCCGCAGAAAAGTGGCTCTCAGGAATCAAGTTATTTGCTCCCGCTTGAACTGCAAAACAGCCGGATCAGATGCACTACTCCCAAGAAATTTATCAAAATGAAAGCGCGCACCAGCATCCGAGACCTGCTTCCTAATCCTTTCTGCACTTGCCAAGCTCACAACGGGGCCGAGGTTGGTGCCGGGAAGAGTGGGGTCGCCGAGCTTGTATGTCTACAACAGACAATTAGCCAACGGTCACAAGTTTAGAACACGACGAGCGGACCTTTGTGATCTCGACAAACTTAGCCACAAACTCGTCGTACACCGATTCGTGAACGTAGACCCTCTAAACACGAAACTCAGCACGTTATTAATGACCCTACGCCGCTAGGCGCACCTCAATAGCACAGCAGCTCTGGCCCGAGTTGAAGAATGCACCTGGCCACCACACGCGTCAGCCTATGAATTCTCTGCGAGCAAATCAAACGCACCATCAACGATTTCCCCAACCGTATAACCCAAATCCGCGTCCGCGCGCACATAAGCGGGGTCCTTGCCGCCAAGCTACACCGCACACCAAATCAGCACACCCACCTACACCCCACACAATCCTGAAGCTCACCTCGAGTGCAACACCGGCGAACCCCTTCCCTCCTGCGACCGCACGCTCGACATCGCGGCCGCCTTTCACGCTCCCCGTGAAGCTGGCAAAGCCCACTCGCGCGTCCGCCGCGACCGCGGCGGCCTGCTCGAGCCCAAGGTGTAGCACCTGCACCGCGTCTGCGGGGACACCCGCGCGCGTAAGTGCGAGCGCCAGCCGCTCGGCGGTGAGCGGTGTCTGCGGGGATGGCTTGAGCAGGACAGTGTTACCCGCAATGAGCGCAGGGAGCACGGAATTGATCGCGGTGAGGTACGGGAAGCTGTCGGAGGTGCGGACAAGTCAGCGCGTTCTCTTTGAGATGGAAGAGAGGGGAAATGAAGGGGGAAACGTACTTCCAAGGCGCGATGACGAAGACGACGCCAATGGGCGTGCGCTTGATCCAGCGCTTGAAGCCCGGCTTGTCGGTGTCGGCGAGGGACACGTCGGCGAGGCTCGTCGCGGCGATGTCGAGCATGTACGTCGCGCGCTCGAGCGTGCCGCGGATCTCACCTGGGCTCTGCGCGATTGGCCTGGGGCGAAATATTGTATACTCAGTACCGCATGATGACCACGGATACAGGACAGCATGAACACGCACCGGCCCATCTGCATAGTAAGCTCCGCGGGGATCTCGTCGCCCATCTTCTTGAATTCGTCCTGTCGTACGGCGCGTCGGATTCTCGCGCTTTACAGTGAAACACCAATACCCACCATGAACTTCCTGCCGATCCCAATGCGCTCCTCGAGCGGGACTAGCTTCCACGTCTTCTGCGCCTCCACGGCGCGTGTGATCTTCGCATCCAGCTCACTTTCAGTGGGGTACGTGCGAGTGACGCACGGCTGCTGGTTGTGCGGGCTAATGGTCGTCTGGATAACTGGGGCGGAGGACATTGTGGTACGAGGCAAGATAGCGATAGCGTGCAGATGAGGTCTAGGACGGGATCTTATCTAGATCCCCATATGGGAAGAGCAAGCACGTGAGGACGCGTACTCGCTGCCTACGCGGCCTCATTGAACTCACCTTCTCTCCTCTCACTGTAACGATGGCCTCGACGTCGACCGCCAGGCCCACGGGCTTTGACTTTTCCAACGAACTCAGGTGGGTGTTCGTTTGCACCAGGAGCGCCGGATGGTGCTGATCCATCCCACAGAAACAACTTCTTGACAAACAAGGGCCTCCCTCTGCCCAAGGCGACGAGCACCGGAACGACCATCGTCGGGTGCCTCTTCAAAGACGGAATCGTGCTCGGCGCCGACACGCGTGCGACTGAGGGCCCCATTGTCGCCGACAAGAACTGCGAAAAGGTGCGAAACACCTGCCCCGCTCGCAGCCCCGGCCCAAGCTGACTTACTTACCTATGCAGATCCACTACATCACCGAGTCGATCCGCTGCTGTGGCGCAGGTACAGCTGCCGACACCGAATTTACGACGGCGCTGATCTCGTCGAACATGGAGATGCACGGACTGCAGACGGGGCGCAAGCCTCGGGTCGTCACTGCGATGACGATGCTTAAGCAGATGCTCTTCCGGCACCAGGGCCACATCGGCGCTGCGCTCGTGCTAGGCGGGGTGGACTCGACGGGGCCGCACCTGTTCACGATCCACCCGCACGGGTCGACGGACAAACTGCCATACGTGACGATGGGGTCGGGCAGTCTCGCTGCGATGGCGGTGTTCGAGACGGGTTGGAGGCCTAACCTCGAGGTGCGCTTTGATTTCACATTTCTATATTAATATTCTCAGAACAAATGTTTCCAGCGCGCGGAGGCGCTTGAGCTCGTGAAGCTCGCGATTTGGGCGGGTATCTTCAACGATCTGGGCTCTGGATCCAACGTCGATGCATGCATCATCACTGAGCAGCACACGGAGATGCTGCGTAACGTCGACATGCCAAACCAGCGCGTGCAGAAGGAGCGGGACTACAAGTTCCGTCAGGGCACGACGGCGTGGAAGAAGGAGACGGTGCGGAAGTTTGTGGTGGACGAGCAGGTGACGCTGATTGGGGGGGATGTGGAGATGGACACGACATAGAGCCTGTACTGTACGAATTTGCAATAACATGAGGCACATGACTCGACGCGTCGTTTGTCTCTGACCACCATGTCCGACAACATCTTCGAGTCGATTCCGCGCGTTCTCCAGAGACAAATCGACGCTGCCTTTACCCAAACATACAACGACCACTTCAGTCCCAATGACAAACACATTCCATCCACAAGCGTCGTCAGCGGCGGCTTTTTCCCGCCTTCACCGCCCGGCGGTGGCGGTTTCCTCCCGCCATCCCCACCCACAGGCGGGGGCTTCCTCATCAATGATGATGACGACGAGCCCACACACCTCCCCCTACGCCTCGTCCCGCACGCCCTGCAGCTGCTCGACCTTCCGCCAGACGACAGCGAGGTCCTCGGCGTCCTTGCCAATGCTGCCAGCGGCTGGCAGAGCCCGAATGTCCATCCAAGCACTACCCTTCCCAACGACACCGACAGCGACGAGCAGTGGGTCGCCCGCGCGGACTGGCGCGCGGTGTGCGCCGTCCTACTCGAGGGTGGTGAGGAAGAAGGCCCGCGGAGTTCATCTCCAGGCCGCTCATCTCTGGGCGGCGCACCCGACGTGGACATGACCTCGCTCTCCGACCCCTCCACCGACGACGCATCCTCGGACGAATACCGCCTCGCGCCCTCCCCCAATTCCAAGTCCCGCGCAAAGGGCAAAGCTCGCACATCCTCCTCGCCCCTACCTTTGCGGCGCACACGACGCGGCGCGCTCGCCTCTAGTACCGCCAGCTCTACCACACCAACAGCGCGGCAGATGAGCACCGCGCTCGACGCCTTCGCGCTCTTCTTCCCCGAACTCACCGCAGACGACCCTGCGCTCCCCACGTCCCGCATCCGCGTCGCCGAGCTCCAGCGCGCGGCGGGCGTGTTACGCGAGAAGATCAAGGCGGAGGAGGTGCGTACCAACGTCGTCATGGGATGTACCAACTAAAACGCTGCGCAGATGCTCGAGATGCTGTCTCTGTTCTCAAGCGCCCCGGATGGCTCGGTCAGCCTGGACGACTTTACGCGCATGATGATAACCGCGCAGCTCGCGTGAGCAACGTGCCGTTCCTATCACTCACGCCCTCCCTGTACCGCGCGCACTGCGGAGAAACGTGTTTGGCCCCCTACAAATCTACTGCCAGTGTCCAGCCTACAGACACATCGCGCAGTCCCCGCGCATGGTCTCGATCTCTCTGTAAATATAGCCCTGTCCCTCTCCGTACGACCGCTCAATATAACTGCTGACTTGCTCTTTCCTTGCGCATCGGCACATTCTCAGACGACGGATCCGATTAGATTCACAATCAATTTGTCATATATCTGATGACTCGAGATAGGAAGTGAAAGGCTTTGTTCCTCCGCACCAGTTATTCCTGCACCTTCAACGCGTTCACAGTCACAAACAGCTCAAGCACACGCGATGTCCTCCGCCCCGTACATTCGACACATAACCGACCCCACAGGTGTGTCTGCCCACTCTACTCTACCCAGCCAACTCCTAACCACAACCAGACGCGGAGCTCTCCGCGCTCGTCGACATCCTCGTCGGCGCGTTCGAAGGTGCGCCGTCCCTTTGCCACTTACCATCCACCCACACCCAGCACCACCCAACACATTCCCACAGGCGACCCCTTCGGCAACCTCCTCTTCGGGGGCGACCTCTCCCTCGCGCCAGCCCAGCACCTCGCGAACATCCGCGGCACAGTCCTCGGCGGCGGCGCCGTGCACGCGATCGCCGTCGGGCCCGCGCCCGCCGACCTGCGCGGCGTCGCGCTGTGGCTCCCTCCCGGTGCAGGCATCTTCTCCACGTGCGCCTCTGTCCTTCCTACACCCACGTCCCTTTGTCATGACATATACTCAACCCACGCCTCTCCACGCGCAGTCCCGAGGTGCGCGCCGCAGCTGGTTGGACCGCGTTCATCCAGAGCCTCCCGGAGGCGCTGCGCACATGGTGGCGGACCTACGTGCGCCCCTCTCCTTCTCTCTTTCGCTGCATGCTTATCACCTCCTACCCACCCACCCCCACACATGTACACCCCTTATCTTCCACACACTCACCCCGAACCCCACGCACAGCTCGCACCAACGATGGGCGCCCTCGCGACCGACGCGCTGGGCGAAGGGTACGCGCACAACGCGTGGCACCTGCACCTCTTTGGCGTGCTGCCCGCGTTCCACGGGAAGGGCTACGGCCGGCTACTCGTAGAGCACGTCGACCGTCTGGTGCGCTTGCTCCTATGTACTCACACGACTCTCTACAACCTGGGCTGACGCGCTTTATCGTTGTGCTGTTCTATTTCAGGCCACGGAGACGCATTCCCCGCTCGTCGTCGAGACAACCAACGAGACCAATGTGCGTACTGTTCTTGTTCACCTCGTCGACTTTCTGCATAGCTACAACGCTGATGCATACCTTTCCCGGGCGCCACAGGTCAAGATCTACACGAAGCTAGGCTTCACCGCCGTGGGCGACATCGACATCACGAGCGACCACGGGACCGCGCACATGTGGCAGCTTGTCAAGCGACCCGCGTCGGAGGCGGCTGCGTAGGGTGTACATCGGTGTAGGATGCTAAATGCTTGCACGGGGCTTCTGTGAGTAGTGAGATTAGTGACTTTCAACGGGAATTAATGCATCAATGTAATGTGCGGATATCTTTTCCTCAGATTTTGAAGACGATACATACAGCATCATGTAAATATTTACGTGCTGCTGCTGCATATGAGAATACAAGGGGGTCGTTTACCCCGGATTAATCACCCACGGAAATTCTGAGCGAGCAAAGCCTACTGTCTCCCACTCTTGCCTCGAGCTCCCGGCCAAAATCCCCTTCACCGCTCATGCAAGTATACACTTACCGCGACGTGCCTCCTCCAGGCATGTAACTCTGACTTGTCTGCAATAAATAGCTACCGCACGGCATGCCAAATCGCTTCCCGCCAGTGGCATATTCTGATATTATACACCACCTGGAGCTGAATGTCACCAAAAATGAGCAGCAACCCCACTCTGGATAAAACGTATTAAATTACTCGGCGTGCTACTCCCTCCCTTTACCCAACCCCAATGTCTTCCGCCTCATCCGCGCCCTACATCCGACACATAACCAACCCCACAGGTCAGCCCCGCTATCCCTTCCACCTACACGCCCTCCTAAGCTCTGGTACCCACAGACGCCGAACTCTCCAAACTCGTCGACATCTTCGTCGAAGCATTCAAAGGTTCGTCCCTCTTACCCTGCGCACCACCACCACCACCACCACCACCACCTTACTCCGATCCACAAGACGACCCGTTCTGCAGGATCATCTTCGGCGGCGACCCCTCCCTCATACCCGCCCAGCGCCGCGCACACCTACGTGGCGCGCTCCTCGGCGGTGGGGCAATACACGCGCTCGCCGTCGGGCCGCGCGTCGAGGACTTGCGAGGCGCGGCGATCTGGTACCCTCCGGGCGCGAGCGCGTTTTCCAGGTGCGCACGACGCGGTGAAGGACCTTATCGCCGACCGTCACTGGTAATTTATATCCTCTTCACAGCGCAGAGGCGCGGGCAGCAGGCTGGGATCAGTTCATCGCAAGCCTCCCCGCGGCGCTGCGCGCGTGGTGGCTTGACTGCGTGCGTTTCCCTCTCTATCTACCGCTTCCTTCCACCTTGCTTACCGTCATTCGACCTTCCCCGCGGACGCAGTTCGCGCCAGCGATGAAAAACCTCTCCTTGGACGCTCTCGGTGCAGGAGGCGCGCACCACGCGTGGCATCTACTGCTCTTCGGCGTACTGCCCCCATACCAAGGGCGGGGGTACGGTCGCGCGCTCGTCGAGCACGTCGAGCACCTGGTGCGCTTTCTCAACTTATAAATAATATAAGTGCGCGGTGCTGATTGTGTGCTTATTTAAGTCGAGGACGACACGCTCCTCCCTGGTTGTCGAGACGGGTACTGAGACTAGCGTGCGTGTTCGCGCTTATTGTAGTCTGCTGGCTGGTGGATTTTCTAATAATTTGTCGCCGGATTGCCGTGAACTTCACAGGTTAAGATATACACCAAGCTTGGGTTCAATGTCGTGCGGGATATCGACCTTCCCAGCGACTACGGTGACGCGCATGTCTGGCTACTGGCAAAGAATCTTTAGCTGGCAGAATCCACGCAGCGCGACATTTCGTAGGAGGCGCCACCAAGAGGCTAGTAGTTTGTAGTCGAATACAGTAACAAGTACGAACGATATTTTGACAGAATTAAAGGTTATCTTTGCTCCCATTTTGAGCTTGAAGCACATGAAAGTCAGGTTTCGTGTGTATGCAACGCTTAAGCGCCCTTGGTTAGCGGGCCGAGCGGGAAGAGAAAAATGCATCCGTGATTTTGAATTCCAAGCTCCGAATTTCGTGGCGATGGCCATGCAGGTGCCACTCCGCGTCCACTGCAGATGAACAACGCGGATGAAATTCCCTCTCAATCGTGTCAGCCTCTTTCATAGCCCCTCATACTCCCCACAACCCTTTCGGAACCCGCCACCTACACCACAATGGCTCCCTCACCGCAAAAATTGAAGGAAAAACTGCTCCAGTGGCGCTACGAGACCGCCGTGCGCCGCTCCAACGATGGACGTGTCGCGATGTTCGGGACCACCTGGATCATGTCCGACGACGTGCTGGACCACCTCGTGACGTGCGCCGTGGAGGGCCGCCTCCAGACCATCCAGGACCTGCAGCGCGAAGCACACGGCTGGCCTGCAGACAAAAAGCGCGACCTCGCAGAGTCATTCATGGCAGCCATACACGCCGCCAGCGCCCCGCCAGCACCAGGGACGTCAAACCCGTCGCCGCCAAACGCGGGGGATTCAAAGTCGCGCAAGCGGCGGGCACCTGTCTGCGCCGTGTGTAATATGAGAGGCCACAGCAGTATGTGCACAGTGCGGATTCCGCTCCGCCCAGAGCTGATCCAAGCGCGAAACTACAGAGAACAGCATTTTGTGCGGAAAGCGTCCCAAATGGATTCCTGGGACGCATACCGCTGGTGATACCGCTGGTGAGTTCGCTATGCAACCGTATGTCTACATTCATTCAACAGTCCATGCCAGAGAGCAGTAGCATGGCACGAGAATCGAATGGGGCAGTCCCGTCCACCGTGAAGTATTACCGCCCCGAAGTCTACTTCGAACAGTCGCGCATGCCTGCAGCTACGTCAACGAATACCGCGCAAAACAAACGCGTTCCTGCGCCATCGGACGCGTCTTCTTCTATCTCCCCACCACACGCGCCCACAGAAGCGCCCACAAATGCTGCCCAAGATACGCACATACCTCACCCAGCAATACCACCGCTGGTGTCACAACCAGAACCTCCCGTCTTGGACGACCGCTATCCTCGATTCGAGCTACTTCAATACTGTGTCTTCCCCCCAAAGGCATTTCCTAAGCAGAATTACTTCGCCGACCCACCTATCTAAAACAATATATCAACGATAGATCGCTTGTTTATTGAAACCCACGGCTTCAAGGAAGCATTGTACTATTTTCCGAAACGAATCTTCAACAAAATTACCCGTACTCCCCGTGAATATTCTAAGCGTCTAAGTAGATATTTGATTCTTGTAATTATTCCTTGTTATTTGCTTGTCATCAATCACAGTAGTAATTCAAGGAAGCCCGTCTGCCCAGGTGTTTCTATATTTCCTATGTGCTCTCAGGATTTAAGTGTTAGACAACGTTGTACAAAGAACCGGGCGGTGGTTTTCTCCGGAGCAGGCGCCGAACCTGCACGAGATAAGATAACATGTGCCACATTGAAATAGCCCTGCCCACCACATCCTATTCTTGCTCTCCAACTAGTTCCGCGCCAGTTTCCATTGTCCAACGACTAGCTTCAGCCTCTAGATAACGAATCCTGCTAATCTGCCTGTTTAAGCTTGCAGGATGAACATGCTTCCTGTGCATGGCCTAAACATGGCCTTCGGCGTGTTCGCATCATCGATCATTCCGTACGACAGCACTTCCTGAGAAGAAGCCATGGTCTGCGCCCTTTCTCACCTCTCTTCGTTGTCTATCGGTCTTAGGAAGGTTCACACCCAAAAGGCTACTTGCGCGTTGCTCTTGCACTCCAACCCGTCACTCCTGCCGCCAGATATCACCAGGTGAGCGCATCTGCGAGTCTGCACTTCGAATACCTTGACAACGTACTGTGCGTAGGCCACACCTCAAAGGCTTCTCAATATCTACACATTACTGAGCTCAAGAGCACCAAATGAGTCAGCGCGAAAGAATAGGCGGAGATCTAGCGTCATCTGCCGAGAGCAACGACCCCGAACCAGCACAGGGGGCCACCCGCGCTGCACTGTCGCCAGTCCGGCGTAACACCACACCCGGACACGTACCAACGATCCCGTACCGGGATGTAGGTGCAATCCACTTCGTTTTCATTATTCTTTGGAATTTATGAACGGCCTGCGTTGCACACCCAGACAGACAACGCCACAGGTTCAAGTAACGGATCGGCCCGGGATAAAGAACGGCCTGACGGAGAATCAGGTCATAATCATGTACAATTTGCTACCTACCCCGAGGGCGAAAAGCCGATTAACTCGATAGGTGCGCATCCGGTGGGCCTGATCCAGATGGCTGTCTTACGCTTTATCCAGGACACCCGCTGACGCCAAATCCTGGGCAAGAAAGCAAATCATACGTACCACTGCCTCTTCGCCCGTATCTATGGATACCCTTGATCGCATTCTTAGTCGCAGCTGCTATTGCGTTGGAGGTTGCACTGCATTTCAGCGACAAAAGACAAGGTGCGTACGGATGTGCCAGAATTTGCTTCCTTCTTTTGATTAATCGATACTGGTGCAACTTCGCTATTCCGTAGGCTGGGAATCCGGCCCAAAGGCTCTGTCTTCTGTAGCGCTTCATTATGCATATGTGCGTTGTTTGATTTTCAGTATGGCCTTTACTGAAGAATATGTGCTTGTGCAGACTCTACCCCCGGTCATCATAGCCGCTGTAGTACGTCTTCAGTACACTCCCGGACTAACCCTGCTGAGCATATATGTCATAAATGCAGATCGTAGCACTGTGGACTTGGACTGATATGGAGATCATGAAGATGCAGGTAAGTCACCGCATTAATCTATTTCGAGTCCAGTAATTTGACCCAAATTTTCCAGCCTTACGTTGACCTAGTGCATGGCGACTCTCCTCCCCACCGCAGTTTGCTTCTCGATTATACGCGAGACAAGTGAGAACATCCTTCCCGCTCTTTAACTCCACCCCTTTCTCAGAATTCTCCTTCAGCAAATTCATTGTCTGGACCCACGCTGCGTCAAATCAACACTATGTCGTTGCTGTAGCTTCCTTGATGGCGCTCGTTTGCTTAAGCTTTCAACCGCTAGCTGCGGCTTTGCTCGAGGTCAAGAATACTTGGATCCAGCTGCCCGGTACGCCTAGTTCACGGCATATCAATATTCCTGTGGAATGCACCTAATTTTTTTTAGATGTGACTATGTCAAACCTCGCTCAGATTGGACTGAACCAGAACAGCCAATTTTCTGACCTTACATGCAAGTTTTATCTCGAGCTTTGTAAGAAACTAACAATAACTTTTTTGTTGATTGTAGCATTCTTGGCGGGTGCTAGTTATGCCGGTGCATCTATCACGTTCGATTTACCGTCGCCTCCCTTTATCCATGTTCCTTATTCCGTCGCTCCATTCCAGGTAAAGTTCATTCATTTTCTTATGCACTCTGCGAGCGCTTAAGTGACTATACATCAGCTGCCGACTTCACTGACAACAAATGGCACTGCATCTGTAAACACCACCGCGCTGAAGACTTCCACGGGTTGTCAAAGCGTGCCAGTGCAGAAGACCCAGCTTCCTCAGAATGCGTGGCAGAATGAAATCACCGTGAACGGGTGTTCATTTAGTTTTGAGGTATCCAATATAAGCGAGATCCTATTTGGTATGTCGATGTCCATTTTAACCCATTGCCTCCGGTGCTCAGGTTTCGTAGGCGTTGATATCCCCCAATGTACAACACCCACCCCGGAGGAGTTTAGCCCAGTAGTGTTCTGGTTCTTTGCGTGAGTCCGGCCACGTCATTATAGGCGTTACGCTCTGACAATCTCTTGGCTATAGATACGTCCCTTCTGTTATTGCTTCCGCGACTTTCTGCTCTCCCTCTTTCTCCCTCTGGGAAGTGGAAGTGGATGTCAACACGAATTCTGGTAATATTACCGCCATCACCGAAACACGCCCGTTCACTTCGGCGTCAAATTTCTCCTCTGCTTCTGCCAATGTCACCGGGGCGCCGCTAAATGGACGTGCATACAATGGTATTGCCTTCAACCTCACTAATCCCGACCAGTTTGTGCTGGCACGTCAGAACGCAACGCGCCTGCAGCTCCCTGCCAGTGTATACCAGGCTGCTCTGCAGACACCACAAGGCGCTGTAGGGAATTTCGGGAACATTTCGTACAGTACACTCGTAGACCAAGTATATGTGGGTCAAATTCTTAGCTTCCTTTTATCCAACGCGCTTACTAGGCGTCCAAACAGAGTGTCTACCTTGCGCTTGTAGCGAAAGAAGTTTACTTCCTCTCAGACAATGAGCCAATCGCAGTACAGGTGAAGACATTCCAGGAGCGCGTCTGGCTAAGGTACGTTATTCGTCCGATACCCCGTTTCATTGCAGTATATTCAACCCCCATACAGCCATCCCTCAGTCCACCTGCTTGCCATCGGCTTCCTCGTCCTCGCCTTCTTCGGCACACTCGTGCACCTCGTGCACCGCGCTGACCGCCGCTTCCTCCGGCTCACACACCTACCAGGTACGATCGCCTCCGCCGTGTCCCTTGGCGCGCAGACTGGCGTTGGCGATGTCCTTGCGGGCCGACACGCGGAGGAGGACCTCAGGTCTGCCCTGGCTGACAAGCGCTTCCGCATGAATCCCGACACTATGCGGATCATCATGGACACGGAGGAAGAGTACGAGGTACCTGATGCGGATGGCGGATCGCAGCAAGGCCCTGTGAGGCGGATGTCGGTAATAGGCATGCTGCAAGGCCGCCGAATGAGCAGGAGGTTCTCGGTGGGGAACAAGCTACCCACGATCAATCCTGGTACACCGACGACCTCGCGATCGCCTCAAACACCGACAACTCCTCCAAAATCGCCGCACTCGTCTGCAGACGCTGCTTAGCTCAGTGCAATCTACCGATACCCATCGATACCCATCAGGCTTCTCAGGATGTAATGCTGTATATATTACATACGCTGTTTTCCGTTGAAATTTTATCCCTACACGTCGTCGCCATTCCGCAGACGATAAAACCGTACATCAACGGGTCTATCGTGATGTTGATGGCATTAGCTATAATGATAATACAAGTTGTGACTACGGTGATTAACGCGGAACCGTCAATTATAGATGGAACTATGAAGAGCTTTGTGAGTACCAATACTTAAAATACATGGATGGGGACCAGGTTAGGTATGATACGGAGGAAGATGAGAGATGAACCACCAGTTCCCCACAAGGTGAAACAGGTCCATGTGCAGTAAAATCAAGCCACCAGCCGACTCCTCCGCGATTTATTAACGGTCCCGGAGCGATCAAGAGCGACCTTGAGATTCTTGATCGTCTGCACTATTTCAGCTGCAAAAGAGGATCCTTGTCAGGGATGACTGATGAAAAGGTTAGTGTTTTCGACCGACCTGCGAGCTTAGGGTTCTCTGCCTCAAAGTCGTATCGCTTGTTTCCAGCCGCACGGTTCAGTATGAGCTTGAAAATGGAAGATGTCTTCCCCGACTGTTGGCAATCGGCAATACTCTTGATATGATATGACGACGTCTTGCCGCTGTCAAAAACTACTCGTGCTTTATTGGTGGATGGCATAACCTGCATAAGATATGTCACAGCATCAGCCAATATCAGCATCAGCATTCACTGAGATATGCGCACATGAATGTAATCGCCATCGATTGCTAGTGTGCGTTCCTGCCGAGCGACGAGCATCGGCATCTTTCGGTATACAGTGTATTTCTGGCAGACGCAAAGATTAGACGCCGAGACATCACAGGAAGTATGCATTTGGGGCGGCTATTCTCACCTTGTACGCAGCCGTGTAATCCAAAATTGAGGGCGAATGTTGCTCGGGGGTATCAGACATCCGTTTGAATATAGATGCTGAACACAATTTCATCAGTAAGTTCATCAGACGTGATGAAGCGAACTCTGCAAACCATTGGGATCTGTCGTCTTCCCCATACCCTTCAGAGCAACAGCGCCCATCTGTGGGAGCATGCTACGCTTCATCAAAAGCAGTTCGCGCTTTCCCTGCAAACTTGCAACTGTACGATCGAGGGGAATGATAATACTCTTGTCCGCGAGCAGTAGGGCGTATTCGTTGGGATTTGTGAGCTTGCGCCTGCGACACACCAGTTCGAGAGCTTCTTGCATATACATCCCGGCAGACCTAAATATTAACATCGCCATCAGCATTCGTAAAAGCAACCGAAAGAAATACTCACACTGGGATCGTTGTGGATATGTGAACAGCATCTGCAGTGTGGATACGCAGAAATATCTGTGGTCCATGACTAGATGAAGGCCCCAATGACGTGGATAGCACTGATCCCAAACTCGACCCATGCATAGCACTTGCTGGCGCTGCAAATGACATAGCCTGATTTGGTACCACGAGTTTATCAACAGGTTTTTTTGCGACTGTGCGAGACGGCCGTCGTTGGATCTTGCTTTCCAGTACCCTGTTCTGTTGGACTACATTTGATTTAGGGTCGATATCAAAGTTCAGCGTGTACATTGAACTTACTCTGCGAAGGTGTCGCTTCCAAAATAGCATATGCCTCTGAGAATTTGGTGACTTTTTCCATTCGATCCGGTGCTACAAAAAACCCGGGAGTTAATTTCATGGAAGAGATATGAAAATCCGTAACATACGCGGGAAATCATCGTCCACTTCTCCGTCGTCCTCCGCTATCCTGAGAATCCAGCCAATAGCTGACAACCTTGTTGCCCACTTTGGGTCGTCTTCGCCGCTAAGACCTTCGTCAAGCTTCGGAAGCCAAGCCTCTTCCCAGTAACTCCACAATGCGAATCCAATGACTTCCTCCACCGTAGCATCGCGTCGGACATTAAGTTCCATAGGCTTCCCATGAGGCTGTGTTGCATGAGGAAAATAGACCTGCACGTTGGTTGATGCTGACTCTCCGCGGCCCGAAATGTTGGCATACATTTCTGCAAATGGATTCGACGAGCTGCCAGACGACGCTAGCATGGCTGACAAGCTCGATCCAAGAGGCTTGATTGGCAGGACCTTTTTGCGTACAAATAACTTCTCAGAAGCTGGCGCAGGGTGTGAAGTACTAGGTTGGCCAATGTTAGGCGCACTGTTATTTCTGCTTCGCGAAGGACCGTCGATCCGTTTCGCACGAGAACCATCTTCCGTTTTGGTTATTTGCTTCTGAATATGTCCACTATGTTCAGAAACGGGGCTTAATCGTCCATGAGAGCGGTGGACATTCTGCGAAGTCGAAGCAGGGATAGATGAATTGACTATAGCTGGCGAAAAAACCGAAGTGACATCTGAAGCGCTGTCCAACGTGATACCTGTGCGGTTTGCAGCAAATTCACTGCACAATGGTATGAGATAAAAAAATATTGAAAAGTATGAGGCTTACGGGTCGAATTCGTCCCCTTCGTCCATGCTATCCACGACCGTCTCCTCAAAGGCGTATGAAGTTGGTATGTCCACTTCGTCTTCGGATGACGAAAAATCGAGATTCGCCTGAGGGACAGGCTGCGCGACAAGTGCACCTCCAGGCCCACGGCGCGCTGCCATACGGACCCGCCGCCGCGCCTCCATCTCGGCCGCTCCCTTGAATTTGGGAATGAACTGGACTATCTTGGCGACGGGTGCCTCTTCCACCTCAGGCGCGGTCGCTTGATGCACCTGCACGGTGGGCTCTGGCGAATTCGCGCTGTCCGAGTCCTCGAGCTTGATCCAACTGTCCTCGCCCGGGGCCGACTGGACGAAGGTCTTCTTGTTCGGAGCGGCGGGCTCCTGTACAGGTGTGGCATCGGATACCAGATTCTTCAAATTCAAGTTGCGTGTTTGGGACATCCGTTTCGATGTCGATGCCACTTTTCCATTCACGCGGAGACCCAACCCACCTGTGCGCCCTCCCATGATTGTGTGTGTGTGCTTCAGCCGGGCACCGGGAAATCCAAGAGGGCGATCTTGTTCATCTTCACTCAAATTCGGGCTGACTGGTAGAGCTAGTTGTGGGCATCGGTCGACATCGGCCAGGGACGCAGATATGATGTAAGGGTTGGTTTGGTAAGAAGGGTCGAAGGAAATGAGTCTAGCTCCATAGGGGTCGTCGACGTCGCGCAGATATGCGAGACGCAGACTGTGAATGAGGAAACTGGGAACAGATGAGTCAAAGCCATGGCAGGTAGGCGCATACATACTCGGTGTCACATATGAGAGACATTATCCATGGCGAAAGGATGTGTCGCCGCTGTGGGCAACGACCACGGAGGCGTGGGCAATGCTTGCCTTATCTGGAATAGTCGTGGATCATCGCCACGATCTCCAGCGATCTCTGCGAGGTCTAATGGGAGAAGATTAAAGTCAGTCCGTCAAACTCTTGATGCATTTTCCACAGCTCGCTTATGACTAGCTCGTTTTGTATCAAATCTTCTGATGTTGCTGCAAATAGCCTGAGGAAACAAACGATATATATAAGTGGTGGAGGGATGGATCATGGGTAACCAGTCCTAGTGACAGGTTTCCCACTTTCTGGCCATTTCCGTTTTTATTGAGACTATGCAAATCCAAGAGCACATTCCGGATAGTCGCCTATCTGTCGTTGTCGTTGGCGGTGGCATAGCAGGAGTGGAAGGCAAGTCTAGCTAGAACCTCTTAAGTAATTTTGGCTCACTTGCGCCCCAGTCGTTCGCGGCCTATCGTCGAAGCTGCTCAAATCAAAACATAGGCTGATTCTGATAACTGCCAGACCACGTTTCACCTATCTTCCAAGCGCACTGCGTGTTTTGTCTAGCGACGATGCCCCTCTCAGCTCTGTCTTCATGTCATACGACAAAGTATTTGGGAGCTTCCCCGGCGAACTCAAAATCGGCACGGTCACGTCTATTGAAGAGAATAAAGACCCTCTAGTATCAAAAGGAGGCTTTGTTGTTATTGACGGCAGCGAGAAAGTTATGTACGACGTGCTCATTGTCGCTACTGGGTCGTGCTGGCTGGGACATCTCGCATTTCCCAATGACGAAGAGGCGTTCAAGGAACATATATCAAGCTGGCGTGAAAAAATCAAGACCTCCCAAAATATTGTAATTGCTGGCGGTGGAGCAGTGGGTATCGGTGAGCGTCTCCGACTGGTTCCTCCCAGTATGTTCTCTGAAAAGCTGTTTCTCCAGAAATCTCGGGGGAGATCAAAGATACATTCCCGGTAATTAATTGCACAGCATTTAGCTCACCGGCGCTTATCTGACACGGGTTTCATTATTGCAGTCTAAAAGCATCACCATCGTTCAAGCAAATAATTTACTCCTTGCCGAGACATATCCAGAGAAGTTTCGAATGGATATCGAGCGCCGTCTGCGTCGGAAAGGTATCAACATTGTCTTCAATGACACTCTCGACGGCACACCGGACCCAAAAGGTTCTCTCAAAACTGGAAACGGAGCATCGCTACCCTGTGATCTACTAGTATGTCATTTATTTTCTTACGGTCGCCTTTCTCACCGTTAGCCAGATATACGCTCGTGGTGGTCGTCCGAATACCTCTCTCTTTAAATTCCTCCGCCCAGCTGTCCTCACGGACCGAGGGTATGTCAAAGTTATGCCGACGCTACAGATGCAAAACCACCACAACATTTTTGCGTTGGGGGACATAATCGACTGGCCTGAAACTAAACAGCTCACCAAGATATCCTTCGGTCATGCCCCCGTAGTGATCGCAAATGTAATGAACTATCTCCACGGGCGTCTTCCAAAACGAGAATACACGAAGAGCACGGAGCTCATGTTTATAAGCATCGGAAGGGTATGTGGCACAGCTTCATCAAACACTTGTCGTAGGACCAATGTGAACATTTTATAGGCTGACGGCGCATCATATTTGGGATGCCTCTGGGGTCTGACATTCGGCGGCTTCTTGACTCGGTATATCAAGTCAAACGATCTTTTGGTCGGTTACAATCGACGAAACATTGGTTTGCCGTACAGATGTGAGCCAGACCCGGAATCCGAGTCGGACAAGAAGTAGGAACCTTGTGCTTAGCAACCCTGTATCAACAATAGTACAATTAATACTTTCCGTTACTTACTGACTTATTCTTGCATTTTCATTAATATTCGTCGCTTTGTATTTATGTAGTTTTTTCCAAGTTTTTTCTTCAATATGTTGTTAATTTGCATGTATTTTACTGTGGCCTTTCGGCACAGCTATTGTGGATTAATTCCGAGGGGTGCATTCATAATAATCGCCGTAAGGTAAGGCTTTTTGTTATTGCTAATGTGGTGTCCATCAGCATATACACTCGTTCGGATGCTTTCTGTAGTACCAATGCAAGTAGTAATTACGACCGGAAAAGCACTGCCCAATCTTATCATCGAGGGCACATGGTGTAGTTGGTTATCACGCTCGCTTAGCACGCTACGAGGTGATTTGCGAGAGGTGTTGGGTTCAATTCCCAATGCGTCCATTTTTGCCTTTTCTGAGCTTTTCTGCCATTTTCAAATAGGCGCCCGTCGCGAAGAATCACTTCAGGCAGCGATAACATGGGCACATGGTGTAGTTGGTTATCACGCTTGCTTAGCATGTATTGAATTGGTTTGCGAGAGGTGTTGGGTTCAATTCCCAATGCGTCCAGTTTTGTCCCAATTTCTGTGAAAAAGATTTTTAGGAGGAACTCTCTGAGAGTGGAAAATTATTACTAATATACTATTACATAAGTAATATTCAGAAAAGTTTATAATACCATATATACTAATAACGAGCCTCTGACCCGTGCTTTTCCAAGGTATATGCTGAGAGGAAATGCTGAGGAACTTTGATGAATAGATGAAGACCCGTACTACACAGTCGCAGTCAAGTCGCAGTCCAGAACTGGCTGAGAAGACGATTACAACAAATTGACAGAGGGGAAGTCCGAAGTATCAAAGAAACACATCAACCTATTTTTCCGTGTCACCCCTCCTTTCCAATTTCAAGAACATGAGACACTGTACCAGTTGCTCAGATGCGCACAATATTTAGAGCGGGTGGGCACAATTACGAACACACACAGAAGTCTCAAGTCAAATGGCTGACGCGAACTGCTGACTCGTGCTTCGCACGCAAAGAGCACCATGCATCATATCGCGCATCAGCAATGCCTGATTTTTTCCATAGCATCCTATAGTGTTCCCCTTGCGGCCATTTAGCGAACCACAGTGCCACAGCAGTCACATGGTCTGCACAGCGCTTTGTAGCGCTTTACTGTACAGCTTGTATTTTACAGCACTATGGAGTACCCCTCATAGTATATAGTGATCTATAGAATAGTGCAGGATTTGGTAGAAGATTGACCAATGTCATAGTACTATCCATTGTACCAGGGGCGGGGAAGCAGTGAGCAGCAATATTATCTTAGGATATGATATTTTCAGCAGTTGTCCTCACAAGTCACATGATTACGCCACCATGACTTCAATATCGCCTTGTTGTTAGTAACTAGAATATGATGACTACACAAAATAATAATGAAAGGTAAACTCATTATTCAATTCCATCAAGCCTCTTAGTAGCATATATGATACTGAGTTGGAAAAATGTGCTACGAAACAATATAACGCGGGTAGGAATATTATATACTGAGAGGTGTACAACAACTAATATCATGCGATGTAACGTAAGTAATATGAGCAAAGCAGGTTTGCTTCCTTCAAATAAATTCAATGAAGAAGTCTAAGTGAAATGGAGGAAAGGACGTACGAGCGCCAAGTAAGCCAGTCCTCAATACGGAGCCATCATGATCCACATCGTACTTCAATTACACAGGCAAAGATTTTGGTGGTTGCAGATGGTGGAGCGGTGGTGGAGCAATAAACGACATCTCGATAATACGCATGCATGTAAAGAATGAGAGGTCATGACACAGGATGACGTGGAGGACGACGTGGGCGCCGGATGTGGTTCAAGTGGAGCGCCAGACAAGAGGACGAGGCACGGGGGAAACAACAGCTCAAAGACGAATTTACTCATCAGCCTGGGGCTCGGCTTCGTCCTTAGCATCAGAGGTCTTATCAGCTGATATAAAGAATAAGTATCATAATCTGGATGAGCATAAATAATAACTAACCAGAATCTTGCATATCCGAAGTCCAGAGAGTCAAGTTATCCCTGAGAAGCTGCATGATCAGAGTGGAGTCCTTGTAGCTCTCTTCTGATAGCGTGTCAAGTCTGCAATGGCGTCGTCGAAAGCCTGCTTGGCAAGATGGTATACACAATTGGGGCTGTTGAGGATCTCATAGTAAAACACAGAAATTCGGCACCAAACCGAGGTGGATAGGGTGTGTGGGAGGGAGCCCAGTGACAGTAACATCAGAAGCAACCTTGTAGGCCTCTAATGACTTGTCGGCGCTATCCTTACACTTATCACCAGTGTCGAATTCGGCGAAGTATCAGTGGTAATCGCCCGTCCTGAAATTAATCAGAAAGATTTGAACGCTGATGCAACTCAGCTACTCACATTTTGTGGTAGAATACCCTCGACTCGCCCGAAGTGGCCAAGGAGATGAGGTGCTTGTTGAGAACCTCAAGGATATCCTCGCAGATCTTGGCGAGCTCGCTCTCAATCTTCTCTCTGTAGCCCTTGATCATGAAAACCTGAGCCTCATTACCCTTGGACTCCTGCTAGATGGAGAAGACAATTCTTCACAAAGTACGGCGGGCACCAATGTCGTTCTTGGATGGGACCGATAGGAGATTGCACTCCTCGACGGTGAGTTCCTGGTCTGACGAAACCTCATGCTTCATATTCTCAACCATCTCTACGAATATTGATTAACAGGGGTCGCACGACAAACTGCAACATGCGCACCTTCATAACACTCAGTCTGCTCAGCAAATTTGGCGAGGTAGACCGAGTTTTCACAGGATTCAGGCATCTTGGGGAATGTGAGACCACGTCCAAGAACGCATATAGGCGGGTGGCGGACGACTGGGATAATGGGCGACCAAGGCGACCAACGTGTACAGCAGCAGAGTGTGCCGGCGCCAGTGGAGCGTGCCTCCGGGGTCATAGCCACCCAACAAGTTCCTCTTGGCGGCTTATTTTCCAGCAGTGCAAAACCAGGGGCGGGTGCAGGCGACGGTCCTATGATACGAGCAGTGCGGAGACTGGTGAGAGCGGTGAGAACGATATAGGCGGGCGGACGGCGCTATAGCGAAGACGGGCGCTGTGCCAGCGTTTACGTTGGAAATGGTATGGACCGTTCGCGTGTAGCTACCGGACTGCATATTGTAGATGGTGATAGTACGGTCGCTGGAGGACGGCGAGCGGTGGCAACCTGGCGCGCCTCATGGGAACAAAAATGTGCCGGGAATATAATGCTCGCCGTGGTAGTACAGGATATGCCCGATGCGCCACTGTGCGCGCTGGAACCGGAGGTGGTGCAGGTGCCAATAGGGCCGACGCCGCACGTCCTGTTTCTGAAGCTATCAACTTGGCGCATTGTATTGCTCATGCTCAAGCATCCTAGAGACCAGCTCCTCGTCCTCAAGCTCGACGTCTTTCGCAAAATTCGGCCGAATCGAAGTAGTGTATAACAATGCGGGTCTTTCGTCCGTCGGCAAGGTCGACGGCACTTTGAAATGAGCTTCTGGAGCGCGGCGAACGTTGCACGCGAGGCGCTTTGCATGCTACATGACAAGAAAAAACTGCGTGGCGGACGGTTGCTTCAGGCGTTCGGCATGGCCGGAATGCATGCCATGGCAGGGGTTGGCTATACAGCAGCACGTAAGTGTTGTTTCTCCATTGACTCCAGAGTGGTAAACTGACTGACTGTGTCGAAGGGCAGTTGCTTGGGGTTGCGTCGCAGCGAATCAACAACACCTTCAACAAGGATGATTGTCGACACTGCGACTCGTGTATAAGGGGTAGACTTCGAGGCCGCCCACGATGGTCGCCTCGGAGTTCAGCTGCCAGTCGACGTTGGGCAAGATGTCGTGTAAGGTTTCATATATTTTCAAATCACTGGTTTCGAGGTGCCCAGGACGATCATCCAACTTGATCGAAGGTCTTCTGCTAAATTGTAGCACCATCAGTGGTGCGGAGAAGTGAGCGCTGGAAACCTAATTACGCGTTTTCGACGGGTTCTGATGTTTACTTAAGAGAACAGGATATCGATTATTGCGATGGTGTGATTTTACGTGGCGTTTGTCACAGAGGAATTGTTCGCGGAGATGACTATCCCTTCCGAATATGCTAGTGGAGCCTCGGCGCATGTGTGAGCATGCGGGCGAGATCTTCTGTCGGTGTCGCGGGCGTGGCGCCATAGAATGTGTAAAGAGCGTGTCGGAGGTGTCTGATAAAGTCATCGGGGATGAAGCGGGAAGGTGTGGTGCGAGGGCGATGGGCTGACTATATCCGAGTCCGTAATTCATATGCTGCTAGGTATTGTAGCAGCTGGCTCGAAGGAGGGCACGGCGTGAGGGGGTTGCGGTCTGAGGAGAGGTTGTAGAAGAAGCGGCGCGTTACGAGGGACGTTGGAGGACATACCGCGAGGAACCTAGGCCTGTCAGTAATTGAACGATAAGCAAGATTGTAGACAAATTTGATCCATCGTGGAGTATCAAATTCACGCTGTTCGAGACCGGGAACTTCAAGACGAGTATCATATCTGAGCAGGAGAACCTCAAACCTTGCGTCTGCCGCTGTGAAGTTGAGGTATTCACCGGTGCAAAAGCGGCGAAAAAATCGGGCGATGTGAGCAAAGCCGGGCGGGATATCTACGTGGTGGCGTTTGGCGACAGTGTTGGGTTGAGGGTCCCACTTGGTCTTCATGCCTACTCGAATTCGAAGTTGTGATTGAGCTGAACCGTCGTATCATCTTGTGGTGATGTCAGGGGAAAGCCCCAGAGTTGGCCACTTGAATAAAGTCAACGAAGCGCATTGTAGTCGTCAATTGGAGGACTAAACCATATAATAACGGTCAGCTTAATGTTACAGTGCCAAATGACATGACATCTGAAAAGTCGGATCGATATGTAACATAGTAGTACTCACCTCCTTGTCCATCTCAAACCAGCTGTTGACGGTGCCGGGAACAATCTCGCCGCTGACACACAACCTGTTTCTGGGGGTCGAATAGAGGTTTGAGTTCCAGAGAGGTTGAAGGGAGGTCAAGGTTGAACGTTGAAGGGTGTGAGAAAGATCACGATGCCACTGCAGTGCAGTTCAGCAACTTGAAGTCGATCACTCTCACGAATTAGACGCATCTTTGACTCGCGACTCGGCTTGCTCTCATCCACCGCGACTGTCATATCATGCCCGCACTCAAGTCCTGTCCTCGCTGCAAAAAGCGTTTCAAAGATGAAGCTACCATGTTGAACCATATGCATCAACCCCGTTCTCGATGTCGGATCCGCCATGAAGAGCTTTTGGAGATGTCTCGACTGCAAAAAGCATCTCGGACTCCTTATCAAATCACTAATATTCTAGCACCGGCAGATGACCACCAGCCCAGTTCTTCTAACACACAGCCAGGCAATGCTCGGCCTGACGGCTCTTCGTATCCCAACAATATTGAATCGAACACTCAGCCGTATCACACTGGCATCTATGGATTCGAGAACGACGTAGATATGCTAGCTGGTGACCCTCTCTCTGACCATGATGACCATGATCTTAATCCGCCCGCCGACACCTCCAATCATTATTACATCGATGAATATCCTGGCTCAGCAATTTTCTTTGACACAGGAATGAGTTTCATGGACAAATTTGACGCAGACCAATATTTGTCCGAGCGAAAGGAGAATTTGTACTATCCTTTTACTTCAAGAGATGAATGGGAACTGGCGTCATATCTACTCCAATCAAGTCTTAGCATGGCGGCGATTGACAAATTCTTGAAATTGAGTCTGGTATAGTAATCTACTTTGGATTTCACCTTCAAGTTTCGAATGACATATGCAAGTTTAGGTCAAGCAATTAAACCTCTCATTTCGTACTGCTAAGGATCTAAGATCTAGGTCTGAGATTTTGCCAGCTGGGCCTCAGTGGAAGTCAATACCTTTGACCACGGTCTATCCTACAAAAAAGAAGGTTTCCTTATATTATCGAGACCCTATCGAATGCATTCAGTCATTGATGCAGTCTCCTCTTGTTCAGGATAGCATATCTTTCAAGCCTATGCAGATATTTAGGACCGCAGAGAAGGTCATGCGAGTGTATACGGAGTGGTTGTCGGGCGATGTTGCATGGGATATGCAGGTAAGTTATATGGCTACAAAAACCATTGTGGTCAAACGAGTCACCACCAATTTTGTCTACCTTCTACAGAGTCAGATTCCTGCTGGTGCGACCATCATCGGTACAATTCTTTCCTCCGACAAGACCAATATCTCTGCTATGACAGGAAATCGGCAGGCGCACCCTCTTCTCATCAGCCTTGCCAACCTCGACATGGAATTCCGCACGAAATCATCCAACCATGCCTATCTTCTTCTTGCTCTTCTTCCAATCCCACATTTTATCCATCCCACCAAACGATTACGCGGAGTCCTGGCCGATAGACTCTTCCATGAATGCCTAGACTTTGTCACTCAACCACTCAAAACAGCTGCTCAAATTGGTGTCATGCTGTCTGATCCGCTCGGCTTTCAACGTTTGTGTTATACGCCTCTTGCTGCGTACATTGTCGACACTCCGGAGTCCACTTTGATTGCTGGCGTAGGCGGAAAAACATCGTCGGTTACGATGGCCTCTTACAAGCAATTTGGCGACAATTTTCGCCATGAGCCGCGGAGGGCCTCTACCACCATTGCCCAGCTGCAATCACTTGAAGCAACACTGCACCCTTGGCTACAGCTTGGTGCTTATTTTCGGGAGGCGCAATCATCTTTTCGTTTGAGCGGTGTCCATCGACCATTCTGGCGTGACTGGCCTTTATCCGATCCATCCAATTTCCTAACGCCGGAACCACTTCATCATTGGCATAAACAGTTTTGGGATCATGATGCAAAATGGTGTATAAAGGCTGTTGGCTCTGCTGAAATTGATTTTCGGTTTTCAGTCCTCCATCCTCATACGGGGTTTCGGTCTTTTTCGAGAGGAATATCCTCATTAAAACAGGTCACAGGCCGAGAACATCGTGATGTCCAGCGCTATATTATTCCGATCATAGCTGATGCTGTCCCGAAAGACTTCCTCATAGCTATTCGCGCTTTGCTTGATTTTCGATACTTTGCGCAGGCTCCTGAAATCGACGAGGCAATGTGTACTTCAATTGAATCAGCCCTACAAGAGTTTCATGCTCACAAAAATTCTATCCTTGCAGCAAAGGCTCGCTGTGGAGAGAAAAACGCCCCAATTGACAATTGGCATATACCAAAGCTTGAATTCCTCCAGAGTGTGGTTCCAAGTATACACAGTAATGGTGCTGCTATCCAGTGGTCAGCAGATAGAACTGAAAACGCGCATATCTCAGAGGTCAAAATTCCCGCTCGAGCAAGTAACAACCATGACTATGAATCCCAGATCTGTCGATATCTGGACCGAGATGACAGGTGTCGCTTTTTTGATCTAGCAACTGCAGTTCGGGACGCCAGTTTTGATTTTCGAGCACGATTTCGAAGCAGCTCTGGCTCTGACTTGGAGGCTGACGACGTCGACGATGCAGCCAGTACATTCAGCGACGATTATGTCAATGACACATGCATTTCGAAAACATCGGTCCTCCTGGAAAGCATCGATCCGGTCAATCCCTTGGCTGGTACAACTAGAAGTGCAGTTGATTACTTTGCTCAGGCAAACTGGCTGACAAAACATGATACAACACCATCAACCCCACATCGTACGTTTTCCATCTCCCAATCCCAGACTGCTTTTCACCTCCAACGCGATCCAAAATTCAAGCGAATGCTGATCGACGATGCTGCTCTACTCTTCTGTCTGCCTGACCTTCGACCCGCATTGAAAAATTACACGGCAAAAATGGCCGCTACAAATGGTTCACTGCATATCTCATCGATTGGGGGCCGTCGGACTGGACTTCAGGATTTTTCTCTCCCATTCACACATGTGGAGATGTGGACTAAGCTTCAAGTCCAAGGAAAGGCGTATCATTATCCTCACGATCTGATCCCTCCTCAAACTATCAACGCTGCTCCACCTTCTGAAAGCTGGCCACATGGACAACGCGATGCAGTCATTGTTAATTTAGAGCCTATGAAGCAATGGCCGTCGAGTGGCCTATCTGGTAAGAAGCACTTAATCAGTGATTATTTTAGCTTATATATTCTATCTAGGGCACTGTGTCGTACAATTATGCGCAATATTTAGAGTTGTTCCGGCTCACAGTGAAGGTTGGAGCAACCCCCTCAAAGTTGATCGCTTTCTAGCATACGTACAGCACTTTGATGTTATTCCTCAAATAAACCCGAAGGTATCAGGCTCACCAACATTGCGTGGTCAATATCCTGACCCTTCAGCTGGAATGTATGTCGTCAAGAGAGCATTTCGGTCAAATCAGGACCCAATGGGCGACATAATACCTTTGCAGCAAATTCGCTCCCTGGTTGAGCTTACACCACGTTTTGGAGCGAAGGCTGACCAGCGCTTTCATAGTACAAATAATCTCCAGTGTGGAGGCGAGTACTGGTTGGACAAATATTTCACTAAAGACCTGTTTTATGCTTTGAACAATGTATCTACTTAGCCATGTAGTATGATACATATTCTAATTTCTGTTCTTTTATGTTGCCAAATATATGATTTCGTGGGTGTAATCCAGTCATGTGCACACTTCCGGCCAACATTCGAGCCTGCAGCTTTCTCCGTCCTTCTTACCACCATTTCTAGTATTGACCACTGACAACGAAAGGGGCGCATTGTGTGCTGAACGCGCCCCTTTGAGTTCCTTTACCTTTACGCCGCCGCCGCCGCCGCCGTTTTTCTATCGCTTACAACAACTTTCAACAATGCGGGCGGGTCGCACTTGTCCTTTTCCCTCCGCATCCAATTTCAATGACTATACTAATAGAACAATTGGTGTGTACTGCATATTCATTCTCTCTTCCAAATCTCAACGGCGGCTGCGATTGCACAGCTCAATATGACATCGCCCACCAATCGACGCAAGGATCGCTGACTGCATAACCAGTTGGATTGCATCTCCAGGTATGTACCCAATCACTAATTATTACATATCTCTCATTTTATTTCTACTTTCTAGTGTAACAATGGAGAACAGAACATGAAGACAAGCTTGAGGACAAGAGGACAAGGATGAAGGGGGTGGAGGATGAGGACAACTCAGAGGAGGGCGGAGGACGATGAGGGTGGAGGACAATGACGAGAAGGGCGGAGGACAACGACGGGAAGGGTGGGGACAACAACGAGGAAGTTGGCGAGGAAGGGAATATGAAAGGTGACGACGGACACCAAATTATAGTCCTAGGGTTGAACACTGAACTTCCATCTGCATCGCTCCTTTCCTTGCATCCTCCGTCCATCGATGGTTCCATTGCTCTCCAATTTGTCCTGACTATCTGCCACTTCGCACATCCAAAGCACTGGCGCCCGCTAACCTCAAATCACTGAATTATGCGATTGAAAAGACGATTATGACAAAACTCGAGCCCACGGAGAATTGATTGCATATCTAGGTATGTGTTCAATCATTGAATATGACTATCCCGCACCAGAATTTCACCTGCCAATAGATACGGAGACGGAGGACAGGAATGACAACTATGACTACGGAACCCGTTGCTGGCCACCGCCAGGAAATGAATTGCAGCATGATTGTCCGGAACATGATGTTGAATCGAGACTTCATCTTCTTGAACTTTCGTAAGTATTTTTCAAAATTTCTATGATACATTTCTAATATGCTGCAGAACACACATCACGGCATGATTGTCCGGAACAAGAACTTCAAGAAACAGAAAGAAAAAATTCTCGCATTGCAGTCTTGGGTATGGTACTTGTTCGATCGCTCTACGGTACATTTCTAATATAATTACACAAATCTCAGCATGATTATCCGGAATGTAACGCTGAGGCCCGAGCAAATGATAAACAGCATATTTATTAATTTTCCCAAGTCTCTGGTCGACGTCTAAGCCTCCCCTGGCACGGGGCATCTATGGTACCAGCAGCAAGCAAGCCAAAGTCAGCGCCGTGCGTAGTGGTGTTGGCAGTGCTGGCGGCGCCGACGTCTGCCCTGGAGGATGCAGATAGGAAGCTGCAGATTTCCAAGGAAACTGCACGCCCCCTTGCTCTCGAGACGCCGCCATTGTCGTTGGAGGTTTTACGCGTCACCTACGACACTTGACCAGATATGCCTCTATTGGCGCGGTCTTGATGTTCCAACGAATTGCCGATGAGGTCCGAGACAATTCTGGCCTCTGGAAACATGGTCACACTTAACAGGCGCGTCGTCTCTGCTAAACATATTGCTGTATCTCTAACAGTGGCCGTAGGCGCATCCCTTGCACGTGCAGCTTTTCTGGCCGTTCAGAATCAGGACGTCATCGAGAAAGAAAACCTGCTCGAAAATATTCGCAATCAAGGGTCGTACTTCGGTATGACCACCTGACGAAATATTATAGCATACAGCTGAGCCTTTCCTGACAGAAAAATTGCTCTAAGATGGATTAACAGGCTCGAATTCGTTGGCTGCACCATACTATGTTTTCGATATTCGCGGCGGAGGTGGCTTCTGGGCGGTCGAGTTCGAGTTCGGCGATGTCTCTTTCAACGGTGCTTCCTTTACTATGCTTGTTCAAGCTCGCGCACTGAAAACGGTTTGATATGCAGCATAAATAAGTCGAATACAGGATGTGCCCCCACTACGATTTCACGCCACCTGCTTATATAAGTAATGCTGGATTGCTTTAGGGCATTTCGCGAGGTCTGACCTCTCGTTCTGAACCCCCATCACGGTTGCCGTGTGGTCTTATTTCCACTTATCTGCTCACAAGTCT
>JAEKIV010000416.1:0-29821 GCA_016801325.1 Hypholoma fasciculare
ACCTCCGGCATCTCCGGCACACGGAATCTGGTGCAAAATGTTTGCACCAGATGTGCACCAGATGTCTACGGGAAGTCATCCAGTGACAAGCAGAGTTGCGGGAGATTTTTAGGCACGGCACTAGACGCGTGGCTGCCGATCGCTGCCGAACCAACCAAATGTGGGCAAAGAGTCACGCCTGTTCCCGAAAATTCGACAGCACTCGCCGTCCGTGTCCGTCACCGCCCACCATCGGCCAAACGCACGCTTGTAATACGTAAGGATGACGGACTCACTGCGGCGGGATTTTCAAGCGACCTCGACTCTTCTGTCGTCCATCCGTTCTGCGCTGTTTTTTAATACAATTCCAATACAATTCTCACGGTGAGCAACAAATTCGTCGGAGAGCCTTTTGAAAGCTTTTAAACCGGGGATGCAGATCATACATAAAAGAATCATCCATAGCTAACTGCTGAACTTTTTACGAGAGTCACCTTTATAAGAATATTTGCAAATTTTGAGCTAATAAATGCGTAGCTTGTAAGTTTCCAAAGTGCTCTAAAAACACGAAAATTAGAGTGAGTTTCTATGACAGTCCACCAGAGAAAGTTTCTTTCAGAAGCCTTTTTCAAGTTTAGCAAAAAATGGCTGATATGCATCCTCACCTCTTGTTGACTGTTTTTCTAACAAGTTTATTTCAAGTTTATTTTCAACAATCTCCGTCGCGAGACATGTCTTCTCGACTAGTAACAAAGCTATAGTAGACGTGCTTTTTATGCCCTAATGCCTCCTAAGAAGTAACGTCGTCGCCAGTTAGCTCTCTCAAAAAATTTACAGCTGGCAGTTCATTATCTAACTTGATTTTGACTTGATTTTGACATGAGTAAGTAACATACACTAGCTTTTCAAGTTATTTAAACTAATTTTCCTGGTACGCGCAAAGCAATGTATTTCAGCACAGATTTTAGCCTCGAAAAATACATTATAAGGACTATAGACCTAGGTAGGCCTACGCTGTATCCAGTGCGCGCTCGGTGCGCGCGGGTTGGGCATTTCGACAAGAATTTATCCTGATTTGGGAATTATTAGCGTGGGCGAATTAGTGTCAAATCAAATATCTTGCCGCAGGGAACCCGCCGACGCTCTTCCCGAAATTTCTACAGCATCCGTCCCCACCCGTCTGCCCGTCTTCTGTGCCAATGGCCACGCAGCACCTCGGCGCCGTCGTGCGTCTCGGCTCCATCATGCGCGCCGCCACGTCATCATCTACGTCTAGGTCCCAGTTGAACCGTCGCCCGGTGCTTGCACGCGGGCACGCCATGATGAAGCGGAAGGCGGTCCTCTCTGACAAGGGCGCGGCGCCAGCTGCGTCACCGCCGAAGCCGCCCGCGTCCCCCAGTGCAAGTGCAAGTGCCGATACAAAAGGAAAAGGAAGCGAGAAAGGAAAAGCCAGCGAGAAAGGGAGCGGGAAAGCATCGGCAGCGGCCACCGCGAAGGCCAGCGAGAAGCCCAAGCTGAGCGTGGAGGAGCAGAACTTGCAGAGTCTGGCGGAGATCGACCGTATCAGGGCGTTCCAGCACCTTATGCCGACCATCGACCCGTGGGGGATGGCTATAACCGACACACTGGGTGCGTGCACCCTTTTCCTCCCTCGTTTCTCCCCAGCGTGTCGCGCGCGCAGTGGGTTCCCTCTGGTGATGATGGCGAGCTGACTCTATAGTGACAACGCAGACGTGGCCATCCCTCGGCGGCTGACACTCGCGATGCTGCGCTCGCCGCGCGCGCTCTTCGAGCATATCAAGACCGAGGCGGTGAACACGCTGAAGAACTGGTCTTCGTGGGTGCTCGATTCCATGCAACTATGTACACGCAAAGCTGACGTGAAACGTACAGCCTAAGCCTGCTCGCAACGCACAACGCAGTGCCCGGGGCGCAGCTCAAGGGGCTGCCGTGGCACAAGCAGGCCTTGCTCGCCCTCCGCACGGGCAGCACGCGGTCCACGCGGCCCGGTGCGCTACTTGCACCCCTGCGCGAAATCGCGGCGCACACGTATGTGGAGCTCAATTCGGCGTTGGCGCAGTGCGTTTCTCTTCTTCCTCTGGATGGCTGCCATCTCTAACCCACAATTTACCCGTAGGCGGAACACGAAAGACATCGCCCGGCTCAGCACCTCATCATACAACACACACCTGCTCTCGCTCATCAAAAGCGCGAAGACGCGCAACGCCGCCGCGGCGCACATGCGGTGGACGCTGCACCGCCACGTATCGCCGGTGAAGATCGTGTCGCTGCGGACAACGCAGGGGTACATGGCGCCTGATGAGCCAAAGGCCGGGCACCGACTGTTGGTGCATGCGCTGGTGCGGTTCGACACGGAGCAGGTGCGTATTTCTCCCTCGCGGTGTGTGGACGTGGATATAGGTGCTGATTGTGTCTTTTTTCCAATGAAATAGAGTCTGGAGATGTACAGCGCGCGCGGGGCCCCGTTGCATGCGCCCGCCACTGCGCACTCTGTCGACTCCCCCGCCTCTTCCACCCCCGCGACCCCGCAAGACCCCAGCGAGCCGTGGCGCGTCCCCGCGCAGAGGCGGCGCGTGACGGAGTACCTCGTGCTTGAGAAGAAGGGCTGGGCGGTGTCGCCGTGGCAGTTCCGCGAGCAGATGTGGTAGGCTTGTGTTGGGATGTGGGATATGTTGGGTGGGTGTTGATAAGCAGGTGGGGTGATGTGAGGTACGGGTAAGGGCCGGGAACGGGAACGGGTAGAGTGGCATGGGAGGGAAGGGTGCGGTCGGCCCAGGTGCATGTGGGATGGGGAGTGGGAACGAGGGAGGTGGAAGTGCTTTCGCACACACTCAAAAGTTATAATCTAATCTGCGGCGCATGGCTGTGTGATGCAGCGCCGCCGCCGTTGTCGTTGTTGTTATTGACGTAAGTATTTATTCTGCGTAGATGAAATAGTGAAATTCGCGGGGTACATATATGGATGTGCGGAGGGTGCGGGGGGGATTCAGAGGACGCGAGACGTGGACGGGAGCCGGCCGGTGCTTCTCGTACCCAAGGCAAGTAACATTCTAATCTGCGCCGAATGGCGTTGGCGATCTATGCGAGGGTGATCGCTCTCACCGAATCTATTTGCTTATACGGTAGTTCCCCTCGAGGCGCTTCACGATCTTGTGTAAGTATGCATCTACTCACAAGCGCGAAAAATGGCGGGTTCTGGGCGCTCAACGTCAACGTTTAAGCTCAAGGTCGAGGACCACCTATGCGCGCGGTGCATGCAGAGGAGATCGAGGAGATCGCGTCTGCTTTCTGGAGCGCTAATAGCTATGCAACAGCTTTACGCAGAAATCAAAACGCAGACTCAAACGCAAGACAGTATCTTATTTCTGCGTATTTCAGTACCCACGATGCAGACAAAATGATGACTATTTCCTACTTTCCTGGTAGATAACAACCTTACAATTATGGCACTTTCCGCAGCCTATTTCCCCGTATTCCAACCCAGCGGCGGATGTACAACGTGCCCGATCCAAGGAGGCAGGCTGTGCAGCCCCCACACAGGCGGCCACTCAAGCATTGCAAATGCATTGAATGTGCTCGTCGCGTGGATACACCCGCGTGGTGCCTGACCCGTGGTATCAACACAGCCCAGATTGGCGCCCGGGCAGACCCTAGATCAGTAGATAGGCGCCGCGGGTGTGTGGCGCCACCACCGGCACCGAGCACAGCGCGTGATGCTTGTGTGGGTGCATTACGGTGTTTCGATAAGTCGCCGCTGGGACTTTATCTGCACACGCACCGGGACTGAGCGGTACGATTCGCACAGCGGGATAGGCGTCCGTGTGATGGCCTTCGTTGACGTAGAAATTTAGAAAACATGAATCAGGCAGACATCACGCAGTGGCGGCGTGCATGACTCGTCCGTGCGGCGGCAGATGCAAACGGCGACTGACCATGTGTCACTGCTGCCGCATGACTTGCGGAGAGAGGGTATAAACACCCCCGCGGGCCGCATCGCAGCAAAAGATGCGCGCTGGTGATTGGAATTTACTATTTAGCATAACGCTTGCCCCTGGCACGCCGTAACCTCGAATTGCGGTTCCGTAATGGCTTATAAAATGCGGACTAAATTAAATGAGGTTGAGGAATCCGTGACTGCTCCATTATGTCTTTGTTAAGGAGTAATCTGAGGGAGTGATAGCAATGATCTGCCATGTCGTGAAAAAAGCGCTGGATGCAATAATTGATTGCACGCTTATACATCCGCCCGATGGCAGAAGTGCACCACGCCGCGCAGCCCAAAAAATAGAAGATGGCAGTTCACGCAGTAAATCTTTCCAGTATATTAGGCAACAAGCGCAATGGTAGTACCACACTATGTCAATGATCCGTCATCGGGTCTTTCGCTCGATGGTCATGCAACATTTTATATCACTGTCGCAATCGGAACTGATGACGACTCGCAAGGCAGCATCTGTTCTCGGATACACACTGCCAGTACTTACCCGAGCCCATGCCGGCCTCATTCAGTTGAAACTACCAAATTGGGCAATGATAGATACAAAGTAGGCGATGACGGATGAGCTGCACCCGAGGCCGAGAATCCTTTCCGGTCCCTACCTGGCTCTCTGAACCCCAACTCCGTTCCATCCGAGTCGGTGAAATGCTCGGCATATTTTTATGCGGTTGTTTTTCTTCACTTGATCACCTAGATTGCAACACTCCACTGGCACTAGCCGACAACGCTGAGCTGAGAGCACATATTGGTAAGAAATGGGGTTCGATGAATTGGTGATAAGAATTCTCTTGTTCGTGATGGTGTCCGATATCCGCTTAGTTTTGGCTTGAACCAAGCTGGAATAAATCGAGATACTAAAAGAAAGTTCAAAACTCAATAAAGTTTTACAATGATGCATAGGCATGTCAGTGATATGTTCAACGTTGTTTTATTTCTTTTGTATTTTTTGTTCACATTGCGTTGCGAGAAACTCCCGAACGGAGATGAGTATAATTTATACAGTAGCTGTTTGTGGAAATAGAAAAGATATTAATTATCTATTGGCTTCCAACCCTGATTTGAAGTCGCCGTCTCCCCTGGGCCCTAGATCAGCACAGCTGGGTGTACCTGAATTTCGTTCTGTGTTCCGCATGTCAGCTCGACAGAAAATGATATGACATTCTATGCAAATTTGTATGCAACACCATGTTCAATCCCAAGCGGTGCACCGCGCTGTGCGCGAGAACACACTGTCCGCGCATGCACAGTCATCGTATGTCGGGCATGAATGGCATTGCATCACCGATTTCCGAGGTGCACGGACAACTATAAGCGACGAGATTCGAAAATAAAAATTGGCTAAAAATCTTTGCTAATACCAGAATATTCTAGGAATGCAGGAGGCCTTCGTCGTGAGTAAACGAAAACATTCATGGAATGGCACAAAAATCCTGATGTACATGCGTCTTATTAGTTCCGGCGGGCGCTCATCAGCCAACGCTTCCCTGTCCGACGCAGTTACACACGCCTCGGCAACGCCGCTCACTTGACACGTCGGACTGTCCATCATCAGGGACAAGACACACCATGGCGGATGAGAAACAGGCCTGCTGTCGGCGTGCCATATTCTAGTCTTGCTCCAGGATACTTGTAGCCGCTCGAGAAAAGTGCGAGCTGCATCAACGTCTGCCGTCTGCCAGTTCCATGCATAACACATCGCTGCTGCGTCTGATCCGGCGATGCGACGGAGGGCGGTGGCCAGGCGTTGGCTCACTGATATCGCCGTAGCGCCTGGCCTAGACTCGTAACAGGAAAGGGAGGCTGATATCTGCCAGATATCTGTCGGATATTTTCTTTTGCCTGTCGCAGCGCTCGTGTTTTTGTCGTGGCCAACAAATGATACGGATTTGAACATGGAGTTGCTATGTATATGGCAGGTGTCGCTGTTCTTTCGCTGCAATGTAGCTTCGCGGTAGACAAAAATAGGTGTCAGAAGTGGCACGACAAATTCATAAACGCGGTTTCAAGTCACTGACATGAAATGGTGTGTAATTTGTGATTTGATTATTATAATTGCGTGAAATACGGGAGATAAATGTTCTCCAAAGGCTCAAGCTTGGGCATCAGTCATCCACTTCTGGACAATAAGCTAAATCAGATGTATTGTTACAGTCAACTGGGAGTAATCCAACGACGGGGTTAGATGAGGAAGCATGAGAAAGTTCAAAGCATAGGATGTACGTATGTTAAATATCATAGGAGCAATTAAAGAATGGAAGTACATATTAGAAATGTACGGTATAAATAACGACAGTAGCGCACTGGTCAACGTGCTATATCGAACACAATAGCGAGGGACAGGGTGAGAGGGAAACAATGCAATGTAATGGAGGCAGGCGCGAATCAACGGGCGCATTCGGAGATGTGGGAACAGAAATGGATGGCTATCCGGGGTATTAATAAAGAGAGTGGAGTAGTGTAATGATTCAGAAGGAAAAAAAGCGAACCGATTGACCGAGCATTTCCAAGAAGTCGCTTCTAGGGCGGTGGGTGGTGATACAGACTTTTGGTTTCTTGAAAGCCAAGGTGCATGCGATACAGTGAGATGAAGCGTTGAGCCAGATAGGACAAGAAAGTGAAGGGGGAGTTAGATGGCAAGGTGATTGACAGCGGGTTTGAGCAATATCAGACAACGAAGGGCTCAGGTGGCAAAGCTATAGAACAGAATAAAGCAAATACTAAGAACACCAGTTAGTTTATCATAGAGGAAAAAGATCTATAACATACAATAAAATATTATCTCCGCCTTTGCGGCAGTAATTCGACGACGCGGGACGATTTTACTTTGCGGCCAGATTTGCTGAAGTACCGTTCGGTTTCGAAGGACCAGTGAAGGGAGCCTACAATCCAGTCGGCGAGGCCATTGACGTAGACGGCAACGTCACGGTCGATTTCAGGACCCCACGAGGGAAGGCGCGATTGTTCCTCGTTGAAGCGGTCGATGGATTGCTTGCACATATCGCCGACAAAGTCCACGGCGCTCTGCAGATCTAAGCCCTCTTCGTTCATGACGACACAGATCATATTGTGCGTATCGCCCTTCGACTGCTCGACATTGTAGGAAAAGATGTCCTACAAGCGCATGGTCAGGGCGAACAGAACAGATGAATGCTTATCAGCTTACGTTCGACCATGTCACTAAGTCGTTGGCAGCTTCTCCCAGACTGCGAATAACGGGGTGCTCCATGACCTCGTCCGGGATATCGAGATTGTACGCGTCTAGAAAAGTAATGAAAAAGGTTAAGTGGTTGGTCAAATGCACGAAGAAGCGGAAACGACGCACATTCAATCAGTGCCCAGCAAGGCTTGCAGCCCGAAGTGTCGCGTCGGAGAGCGATGTACGATTCGAGGTCGGGTATTACGCCTGCTGCGCGGTCCAAAGCTTGTTGGGTCACGCTTTGGAAGAAGAAATCGAACGTCTCAATAAACCGCTGCTGCGTTCCAGGCGACGCGGTACAGATGAGCCGCTTATAGTAACTTCAGGGCGGATACATCAGTTAAGGTGCGCCATGAGGCGAGGAAGAAGCAAACATACTCGCGGGTCATCTTCCCTACTCTCGCGGACGAGTTCCAGGTGCGCGGGTGGTAGAGGGAGTTGAGGACTTCGTCTGCAGTACTAAGAGTCCCCCTATTGTCCATGTCGTCGGAGAGGTTGTCGAGGTGGAACAGGTAGGTGAGGTAGTCGTTGACCACGCGCAGCTGGGTGCAGCCCGCGTTGGGGTAAGTCATCGAGGTTAGTAGGCCGCACTTGAGTCCATGATACATCTCGCGCGATTTTCCCAGCAGATTCCCGTCCTTGAAGAGCCACTTCTTGGTCTCCGTCGTGATTTGTTTCCGGTGTCTGCTGTGACGAAGGGTGAATGTACAGTGCGAGACTAGATCGGGGAGGACAATCTTGTTCGCTTTGGCCATTGAGGAAGACTGAAGACTGAGAGCGCTAGGCGAGGACATCGTGTCGCCGAGGAAGAGTGAGGATAACGGTAGAGGAACAGTGAGGAAAAGCAAGAAGAGAGGAGAGAAAGGAGAGCCAAGACAGAAACTGGAGAAACTGGGGGAAGAGGCGCTGGGGTGCAGCGGGTTATGAGCTGTACGTTTTATAGGAGACTGCATATGATCGGCCGGGATCTAATTTGGTAAATTGAAACCCTCTTTCGGCTGTACCGATTTATTTCATGAACAGATTTCCAGCTTGGCTTTTCAAGATCTGGACGACGCGTCTTCGCACAAGTTCCCGGCGACAAGTGGCTTCCTTCTCCATGCGCGAGATACGATGTAGAGACGCGCATTCAGCGGGTTCTGTCTGTATTGACTAGTGAACTCGAAAGAAAAGGCCAGGACAGGTGTTCACTGTGCAGATCCAGCGCTACAGATCCCCGCCACAGGGCCCGGCATAGTGTCGCTTGACTGCCGTCCCTCCCACGAACGAGGCGCGGCATTTCTGTTGATTGGATAATTTTAGGTGAATGACGAGTCATGTTTTCACCCGGATCAAGATTTCACTAACCAATGTCATTAGCTAACATTAAGCCATGGAACTATCCTCGCCATGTTTCATGATACATAGGCGTGTTTATATTGATGCGGTCCGTGGATGCGGATTTGAGGCAGATGGACTCAGACGCTCGATGCGCTGGGCAACGGAAGCTTTCCTGGAGTTGAATAGGCGCCGGGGTAACACAGAACGCGGGTGGCTCTGTTGAACGCGAAAATTGACAGTACACAGGTCGTCGAGAAGACGGAGAGACCATGGGCGTCTGAGGCACTGTAGGCTGGCAGGTGGAAGAACGGCAGGGCCGGTGGCCCGTGTCGTATGTTCGTGTTTACGAAATTACCACGCGTTTAAATCCATCACTCCGCTCGTTGCCCCGGAGGAGATGCACTAGAGCGGTTGGCAAGCCATTAAAATATACCACGCTTGCTTAAATCCGAAATATGAGCGTATTCCCATTGGTTCGGGGCACTTTGATTTTTTTGACCCCACTAATCATGGTCAGCGACCGCAGTTCGACAGGCTGGCTAGCGGAACATGAGGCGCGCACTGGAAGATACTTCGGAATCAAATTCGGAGACGAGTGGTTTACACCATACTCTGTAGAGCAAGATAGATGCATAAAAGGTACAGATAACTAGAAGTGATTCTGAATCGTAGAGGATACTTAACTGAGTAACTCAAGCTCTTTGTCTTAAAAATAAGCGCCTCTAAATCCTTCTGTAAAATCCGTTTTCGCGCGCTAGCCGGACTTCGTTATGGACTTCAAATCTTGGTAATGTTTCATTAGTTATGGCCAAAATTATACTGATTCATTGGCTACAAAAAATTCTGAATACTCGATCAAGTAGCTCCTAAGGACGCCGGCACCCGTGGCATGGGCACAAAGGAGCGCAGCGGTTGCGCCATCGGATCTGAGTGAGCAGTTGAGGTTTAGGTCCAATGAGCTAGATAGATGGGCCGATACGTCAGTCTAACAATCTTCCAATTTCGAAATCTTGCGCTGTACTTGCGCTGCGTATATTCTGAAATGGGCTGCATAAAATCGCGACAGACTCGGATCGAGACTACGTAGCGGATCTTACGGATAAGCAACGTCGAGAGGTTTGTTCGGGTAATGATCAGACTGAATGTTCATGGTCATCAAGCAAAGAATGTTGACCGTTCGCTGTTAGCTTAGGATTTGACATAGAAAGAGACTCTAGTACGAGAAGAGTGCCACAATCTGAATAGCTCGGGGAGGCTCGGTCGATTGAATGCGTAGCTCTTGTTTTAAGAAACAGAAGCAAAAACGCTAATTGTTTTCCTGTCGCACCAATCTGCCGTTTTTAGTTTGTTTTTAGGTGCTCGCTCAGCTTGGCAAAGGACACATATCACCAGGTGAGAGCCGGACTAGCTTCCACAACACCAGTTATTGTCTTTCATCGCTTGGAGCTTCCGTAAATCCTGGAAAAATATATGAATGCGGCATGGAGAAAGACCGGCGCTAGCACAATATTTCGTTCCCGCAAGCCGAGCGCATGAGGCAGGCTAAAAACGAGGGTATCACGGATATGCCCTCCCTTCGGCGCGAGTCCAGGCAGCAAGCAAAGTAGGATGGAAGAAAACCCAAGTTCGGAAAATTGAATAGACGGGAGACCGCGCGGTACGTCTCGGAGTATTTCGAGACTAGCGCTCCCGCGAGGTTGCACCTGCGGGCTGGTCACCGGTCACCGGTCACCATTGCAGCGGCAGGGACGACGGAATTCGAACGCGTGCTGGGAATGCCGTCACGGCGCACTGGCGGCGCGACTAGTCCAGCCGTGAAACCTTCTGACCCTAGGGGGGTGAATTTAGGAGCGCTTTCGCCGTGTCCACGGATTTCATGCCGATGTTCCAGATGGATATTGATTTCGCCTTAAGTATATGCATGCCCTGGTGTCCGTGAGTGCCACATCCACGTATCCAGCCAGCCCGGAGAGCAATCGCCCGTGACCGCCGCTTTGGAGACACAGCGCGATTAACCAGTCAGCTAAATTTGCTCACCTCGCATCCTGAAGCAACTAGCATAAACCGCTCGCAGATGATTGTCGGCCTTAGGACAGAATAAGCAAGACGATGATGCGGTTTGTGTTGAAAAGCAGACAGAATCACTTCAGAATCACTGATGACTCGGACGAAATCACGTCCATTTATTTGGCAAACACGCGACGGCCAAACAACCGCCAGGGGTCTGCAGTGCAAATGCAATGTTGAAATAGGCGAGGCAGCTTTAACCGTCCAATTCATCGTCCAAGGCCACAATGGACTCTCGGCGGCCTTCGACTCACATTAGGTCGTTTGGATCCCAGGAGCCACTCTCCGAAGATGCGACCCCGACACCATCGACCGCTCACCGCATACTCGGCAGGATATCGTTCAGCAGTTTGCGACGGGGCCGCCCAAGTTTCTTAAATCCAAGAAATGGCGATTCAACTTCGACGCCAAGCACAGAACGACCGCCTATACCAACCATGATGACTGGATCCGGAGAAGCCTATATGACCCCATTGCCGAAGCTCTCGATGGTCGTGCTATCTATTGTAAGTCCTATCTCAAGTCTATTCGTTTGGGTCGTTTTAAAAGGGCTTATTGACTTAGTGTATGCTCGGAGAATTTCTCTCGGCCAATGTATCAACACCATTTCTACTGAACATGGTCAGGGGTGAGTTATTCGAATGTGCTGCCAGGCTCGGGCCGCTTAATGACTGCTGCAGGCTTCGGAGAGTTTAAGGACGAAGCAGAAGTGGCATTCTGGACAGGGACATTAGGTACGTCCTTCATCTATTCTATTGATGAAGGAAATTCATGTTGTTCTCTAGTGTCAACATTTTTCCTGACACAATTCCTTACCTCGCTATTGTGGGTACGTCATAGTGCCAATGTAAATGAATTTCCCCTTATAATCCTGACATAGGCTACCGTGGCGGAGAAACATGGACAACGAGTAGTGTTGCTCGTCTCTTTACTGGGCTCTGCTTTCACATGCCTTATCTTCGGAACAGCTACGACGCTGCAGCAGGCCATATGTATACGTCTTCTCCAAGGTATCTTCGGTGGAGCAGTAGGTGTTGCCCGCGGATGCGTCGCATTCGTCACAGACCCAAGTAATGAAGGCAGAGCATATGCTATCTTGGGGTGAAGCTCCTTTCCCGATCATTGCCTGGTCTTTCATTGATATCCACCCTTACTAGGTTCTGCTGGGGACTTGGAGGAGTTGCCGGGGCTATTATTGGAGGATCATGTAAGTGTGTTCATTTCGCAGCGAGCACCCTCTTTCTGAAGCTCTATTAGTCGAACGTCCTGCGACAAAATGGCCTGATGTCTTCGGTGACGTACAAGTCTTCAACACCTATCCCTACTTGCTCCCGTGCGGACTCGCTGCCTCAGTAACTCTCCTAGGTAAGTGGCCAAGGCACCGCCCTGGCCGTGTCTGATTAGCATTACTTAGGATCTTTTCTCTGTTTGTTCCTCGGACGCGACGGCGGTCCACGCGAAGGCGCCATACGCCTTCTGCCCGAGAAGATAATTGCGCATCCCCCTATCCCAGAGGAAGAGGACTCTCCGCAAACACCCGTGTTCGAAGACGACGAAGAGCCACGAGGCTTCGCTGGTATCCCAAAGAAACTTTCGCGGCGTTTCTCGGACTACTTCGCCAAACGCGTACCTGACGCACACGAGCGGTCGGGGTCTCCTAGTGGAACACCATCGTCCCCGGCGCTTAATGCGCGGGCAGACCGCACGAGAACGTTTTCGCGGACGAGCAAGACCAACGGGTCTGCCTATGGGTATAGTGGCGCGTACCGTAGCCGTCTGGCAAGCAATGCAACCATCACCGCGCGGCGAGGCAGTCTGAGTAATGCAATGAGACACAGAAGGGCGACTCATACTGACGGTCTTCGAAATTCGACCTCGGAGGCACCAAACTTTGCACAAAGGCTCCTCTTCGCCAATGAGAATGCTGCAACCAACATCGCGAATCTATGGGTTGCCGCTGCGATGAACGTGGACAATGAAGACCCTTTCGAATCAGACGTGGAAGAGGACGAAGATAACGAAGAAGCGATCGATCTTGGCGAGCCGCTGACGAGGGTGGACAACAGCGGCGGAGTGAACGCTGAGATGGATGCGGCGGGAATTCCACTGAGGGCTGGAAGCATGACATCCCCGTTAACACGCCTTTCAAGGTCACATAGACCAAGCATAGCGAATTCTTTGCACCCGCCTTCGTCACTACGAAACGTCTCGCCCCTTCCCCATCGTACCAATTCCATCTCGTTCTCACCAATGATACCCTCTTCCCCCCGTCGACTATCGATGAACGTGCCCACCATTTTCTCTCATCCCGGCGTCAAAGCACCCCCCGCGGTGCTTGACGCACAGCACCTCCTTTTAGGAACAGCCGTCGATGGCCCCGTTCCGTCCCCTTCGCAAGACGCATTGGGTACCATCAACGAGTCGCTACCGCTAGTCAGAGCCCATTCGCAGGACGTTGAATCACTTGCGATCACAGAGAAGGCTCCATCGCTGATGTCCCAATTGCCCATCATCGTTATCATTCAGTACGGCGTCATGGCGCTGCACACCACTACTCACGACCAGATATTTATGTCGTATCTTGTTTCGTACGTATCCTTGAAGCAACTTTTTTTCTGTCACTCACGAATGGTCGCAGTGATTATAAATTCGGAGGATTGAATCTTAATGCTGGACACTTTGCTCAACTAAGTATGCTTATTATCTATTATGTGTACACCACTTGCTCACACCTCCCTTTCTATAGTTGCTCTCATGTGCCTAGCCCAAATCGCATATCAATTTTATCTCTATCCGTATGTACACGATCGTTTCCGGAGATACGTCATCACTGATGCTGATTGAATCCACGCAGAAATATTGGGTACGTCCATCTGTCGCGTGATTATTTTTTGAAGGGCTGACTCTTGTTTCTTAGTCCTCCTCGCGGGCGCTTTTCTCATCTTGCTATGTTCCGTATTGGCACCATTATGTTCATCCCAGCCTACCTCACCGTTGTTCTCTACCGCCCGCTTGCGAACAAAAACTCTGCTGATGAATCAAATCCACTCCTCATGCTTGGTGCGTTGCCCTATAAAATTAGCGCGCACAGCCTTGATTAAACATGCTTTTCTGTATATAGCGCTATCTGTCAGCACGTAAGAAATTATTCTACCCGTTTGCTTTTACCCAGTATCTTATCTAAGTTTGGTTTGCTCTAGTGCTGTGCGGTACTGCGGTACTACTTTTGGCTACACGGCGATTTCTATTTTGCTTAACTATAGTAAGTTCACTCCGTTCTTTGAGGATGTACAATTTTATAACGGGCCTCCTAGTGACTCCTCCGAACGCCGTTGGCTATGCCAACGGCATAGCGCAAAGCATCGTTAGTCTCGCTCGCTGCGTGGGCCCGGTGATAGGAGGCTATGTATGTCCATGCTCCCTCTCACGTCTGGTCAATGATCGCCCTAACAAAAAGCGCCCTGTTATACAGCTCTGGGCTATCAGCGTAAAGGACGGGCCGTCAGGCTATTACTTCGGCTTCGTTGTTTGTGCAGGCGTCTGTGCAATGACGGTGCTGCAGAGCTTCTTGATTCGCTAGGCTGTTATATTATTATTGGAGCCTGCTCTCCACATCCATATATCAATACCTGTACCACCATCGGACATAATCAGCCCAGTGCTTTGGAGCATAACCTACTACTACTATAACTTGTTTAGAAGGGACAGTTTGGCGATATAAATTATTCGTTGCCGAGGTGGTGGGCTGCCTCCACGCCTGCCCATCGCATATCAATGCAGAGCGGTTTTTTTGACATGAGCTGCGCGGGATGCACGAGGCCGAAACGTGTAATAATGACAAGCAATCAGACAACGTTCTGCGTTAGAGTCATAGTACTGGAGTCATACTGGAGTCATACAAACATAAGGCTAACTAAGAAAATAAGGCATGTACATATATCAGTGACTATAGGACAAAAATAGCTATGGTGCAAAGTGTCGGAAGGGTAGGAGGCATAGTATTTACTGGTGGAATAAAAAAAAATCGACATCTATAGGACACTGCAAAAAAAGGGTATCGGGGAATACGAGTATGTAGTGGGACCAAAACCTAGAAGTCTTGTAGCAGAAAGAATGGGTCGAAATGTTGATTCAGCTACTATAATGCGCACCCAAGCCGATGGGTGCCGGGACGTTACAAAAGTATCCCTACAAGATATAAAGCAGTGAATAGTTCAGATGAGGAAATCTAAATTTCACTGGCGGACGCGATTAAGAAGTGCTTCGGTAGCTAGTTACAGATTCAGAACTGTCAGACAAGCTGTACCGTGGAGCGAAGAAGTTGAATACTCACAATCGTAGGGTGTTTTGAACAGCCTTCCAGCCTTGTCGCAGAAGCGAACCCCGCGGATATTCCACCGCCGCCACCAGAAGTTGAGCCAAATGCTCTCCGTGTAAATTCCGGAATAAGCACCTATATTCCGTACGCGGAGCTCGCACAGCTGCGGCGCGAACATCTCCTCAAGCGTCTTGAGGAGGGCGTCAAGCGGGTCGACGATTGCGTGCTTGAAGACGCGCAACGGTACGCCGATGGTGACGTCGATGGTCGGTACGATGCATATTCGCTGCAGCGCAGGGTGGAAGTCGGGGAAATCGATGCGCTCAGTACCCTGCGCGAGGACGAGCGTGTGCAGGTCCGGACACAGCGCGAGTGTGTGGGGGAGGGCGTGCTCCGCGGACGCTGCCGCCGTGCGGAAGAGGCGCAGCTTATGTCCGTGCGTATAGAAAAACGCGAGCGTATTGAGCGGGAAGATCTCGCACTCGAAGCGCGTGAGCGCGGGGAGTTGATGAGAATGGAATGATATATAGTGTAATAGTGGGTCCCATGTCACCGCAAACTCGGGCCTGTAGTCAAGGGGGCGCGGTATTGTACCGAGAGAAAGTGTTTTCAGTTTTGGGAGGATCATCATGTCTGGTATACCGTCGCTGGCTTGCAAGGGAAACGAGTAGATGGCAACGAGGCGCAGGGTAGTCAGATGAGGTAGAGCGTTGCAAAGCACGGCGAGGTCCTGGAAACGAGGTGCCTCACCGGCCCCGCTCCACTCTACCCTGCGAATCGAATGAGCACAGTGAGTCACCAAGGCACCGAGCACTTCTTGGGGAGTAGGATTCTCCGCTACAGTGGCTGGCCCATTTCTATTGTTGTAAATGAGGAGATTAGGCGTACATTGCAGTAGTCGTACGACGTGTGGCACGCTGTAAGGCCCCAGAATTTTGAAGTCGATGCGAAGTGTCCAGTCTCCGAGTGGCTTTCCAAAGGTGTCGCCCTCTAGTCTAGCTTGGTCCCGCGAAGCCTCAAAGAGATTGACTAGAAAGACAAGTTCAGCCGCCGTGTATATTGTCAAATATTCACAGCAGATTATTCTAACGTCTTTCCGCCACTGTGACGAGACACACATCAAGCTTGCGCGGTCCTCGAAGATGCCAACGTCGATTTCGGGATATTCTTCATTTTGGCAGGGGGGCAAAAAGATATCATCAAGGTCTATGGCGTTGGCACCCGATAGCCTGACCGTAAATCCGATAATTTTGCTCCATATTTCGTGCGGAAGAGTTGGCAATACTGTTGGTATTGATGTAGTACATGTCGTTGTTTCTAGGGGTCGTCTAAGATGTAGTTTTTGTGGTTTGGACTTAGGTCTGGGTGGCCAGCTCAGACGGAAGCGGTTCATGACAGTCATATTAGGTGAAGATCGTAACAAGGCGTTAAATGGTGGGTTTAGAGTGGAGTATTATATGCGCTGTAAACTGCGAGAAAAAGGAAGCCCGTGAGGTAACTCTGTTTATCACAGACCATATAGTTACAGCGTTGAGTGGAGCCTGAGCGCACCTTTTCTACTCGAATTCGACCTACACCTGCGGCCCCAGTACCACGTCACCGAACGAATGGAAGCGAATATAAGGGACCAGAATGAAAGGCATCAGGTTTATATACACAAACTTTTTTAAAACTTGACGTAAACATGCTACACCTTCCCGCGTGCCGAAATATTTGAATTAGTAGCCGGCTCCAACCCTGTGTGCAACCTAGCTCATCATCAGCGACAACACCAATGACCGAATATAGACAAATATGACGATTGGGGTTTTGCCTCGCATTCAGCTCGAGGCCTTCGTGCAGCCCAATTCCAAAATTCAAAATTCCATGTCAAGAGTCTTTGAAGGGAGAGGAGCAGGCTGCAGCATGGAGTTACCTTGTGTCCGAGTCACCGATGCTGACTTAACTTCGCCCTGATTATTCTTACTGTTCCGACTCGGACTTGTGTCCGATGCTATATATTGATGAACGGCGGTGTTGCATGTCTAGGGATTAAATAATTTCGAGCTCATGAACATTTATCACCTCTTGTAAACAACTGACACGTTGGTACAAGAGTAGTATTTCCGGCGTGGTAACCATGAAAGTATATCCTAAGTATTTTACGGGGCCTAATATGAAAACTGGCATGCCAGCTGCGCGGATTGGAACACGTAGGCATTGATGGCAGCGCATTTGTAAATAGAAATGGCCACGAAATGGGCGCGCTTTCCCTTCGCTGTGCCACCAATCCCATGCAAATTCCACAAGATTATCAAGGGGTACTTGGATTCTAAAAATAGCTTTTTTCACTGAGAACTACATATTTTGAATTCCAAATGTTGTTCTCATTACATACACAGATAAATTTTTGTGCACATTTTTCAGGTAGAAAGCCGTGCACACCACACAAGGTAGGGGTAATCACTGAGTACTGAAACCTAGAGGTACCTTCAAACTTCAGCTTCACCCCTGAGCCAACCGAGGGGGCAGGTCCTCATGCCCATATTTCGCCCCAGGAAATCACAACAAAAGACATACATTAGCTGTTGAGTAAATAACAGGCAGTGCATGAGCCTCTAGAAGGAAACCATCCCACGAGACCCGTAGTAGTCAAGGTTGTGCGTTGCCTTTGTTGGCAATGAACATGAAGTTCATACAACAGACGTCGTAACGCGTAGCAACTCAGGCTTACAATTATCATACAACGTTGCCTAGACCGTGGCCTGACTGAAATGTAGCCCCAGTGAGCAATTCTTCCAACACGCATAGCTTGACCGACAATTATTATTACGGTTTCCTTTTGTCGCCCTCAAGCCGGATAGCAATCTCTTGAGCCCCAGGACGGCGACACCGTGCCACAGACAGAAGCTTTGGAACCAGTATATTCATCCCAAAATCCGGCTTGGAGCCAAGGCTGCGTTTTTTCACCGCATTCCTGCGGATTCGTTTCCCTGCGTGGGTGTACCCGGCGTTTCGCAAGTGGCGAACAAGGGAAGATCCCATGTCAGTGCAGTGCACATCATAGAAGACATTGAGGTCTCGTCCGCAGTTAAGATGACATATATGGCATCCTGAAGGCCAGCACACCCCTCGCAGGTTGAGAAAGCTTTACAAAGCATTGCAAATTACGCAGACCAAGTATCTACCTGGATTTCGAAGCAAGCCCACTGCACCCGCCTCCTACGGGGGTATGCCAGTTTCACATGTCTTCAGTGGGAGTAGCAAAAAATGCCAGGGGCATTTCCAGCCAAGCCTAGTACGTACCATATCCTGAAGAACCAGAGTCGACATTAATTTGATGCGTGAGGCAGAGGGATGATTAGGTGCAACTAAACGATTATCGGCTGAGCTCATTAGGCAGTACCGATCCCGCGCACACCCCAGATAAGTTGAGCCACTATATCTTCTGAGGATGAAGTATACACAGCCAAGTCAGCAGATATATGGGGAGGACCTGAATGATTGGCAGTCGGTGTCAATTCTGAGCTGGAAAGCCATTTTTGAGTGTCCCATGGCTGGACCGGCTGACAGCCAGCACTCTCGCCGGCCGGCCACTCGCCATCGACATTTGGTCCGAAAGGTAAGCCTAAGGGTTTCGACGCCAAATCAGTTTGGTTTTCTTATTAAATGGATAATCCGCGACGCAGGTCTACAAGAGAGAAGAGTGCGGCTGGTAGTAGAGGTCAAATGTCCGAGTTTCTCCGCTAGAGTCACAATTGCCCCGTGGCAGAGGCTAAGCTGCAATCGCAGACACCAGTAATCAGAGCTCTGCTTCTGTGTACCCGTAGTAAATTCAAGATAAAGTAGCCAGTAAATAGTTGGATGGGGCTGGGATGAGGTGATAGAAGAGGATTTAACGAGGTTGAACTTTGTGAAGTTTATGCGGCGGCGACGGCATGGCAGTAACGGGCCGGTATGATCCGCCAACTTTTTTCCAAATAGGTCTTGCCATTCCGCCTACAATTCCGCCAATACTTAAGTTCACCAACTGGCTTCTACTGGCTTCTCGCGCTTTTCTTGACTTATGCCATCTCTGAGCATTTCTAAACGGTCTTCTTCGAAGCGGAAGATTTCTTTGCCCTCATCTTCCAGGAAAAAGGCTAAACATCAGCATCGCAATGCGGACGAGCTTCCCTGGAAGTCGGTTTCGAGGCCATCGGTCGCGGGAATGGGCGGGGATGAAGGTATTATAGAACTGGAAGAGGTGGAAGGCGTTGAGGTTATCTATGAAACAACGGAAGGAGGACGTGTTGTCAAGTTTAACGTGAGCTTTGTGCGCTGTGGATGTCAAGCGCGAGCTAAAAGAGCGGTATCTCCCAGGTTTTAGATTCACCCTCCGAAACCGAGGAAGCTATTGCTGATGCTGCACCGGAAGACGAAGAGGTCGAGGAGGAGCAGATGCAACATGAAGATCAGGATGACGAATCCGTAGTAATGGACGAAGTACCAACATTTGATAGTGAGCATCGTATCATGAATCTAGACCGACCATACCTATTAACATAGCTGGTAGCCGAAAATCTTCTTCCAAACTGGCACAAGTTTCCTTTGCACCCCAAAATAATGATGGCATTGCATGGAAAGGGCTTTACGAGCCCCACCAAGATTCAAGCTGCAGCCTTGCCTTTCGCTTTGGCCGGACGCGATGTAGTAGGTGTTGCTCAAACAGTAGGAATTTCTCTTCGAAAAGGCCTTAGTCTGCGACTTATATGATCTATTTTTCCTCTAGGGATCCGGTAAAACGCTTGCATACGGATTACCTATCCTTCATCATTTATTGTCGCAACCTCGCCCTTCCCGAACCCGAAAACGCCCTGTTCGTGCCCTTGTCCTTTGCCCGACGCGCGAATTGGCCTTACAAGTGTCTTCTCATCTGAACGCCCTTTTGACCTCCGCTGAATTCTCCCAAAACACTCCTGTGACTGGAACAGAAGATCCATCGCAGCCGAGTACTTCTACCCAATCCACCGCTCCAGTTGGAAAAAAGCCGCCGCCCCATGTCAGCGTTGCCGCCATTGTAGGAGGAATGTCTGCACAAAAGCAGCGTCGCATCATCGATCGAGGTGTGGATGTTCTCGTTGCCACCCCTGGACGACTTTGGGACATCTTGGAAGAGGTGTGCAATACAGCTCGGGATTTTGGTTTCATTTTGTGTCTAACCTCTGGGCAAGGATGATGAACTAGCGCAAGATATTCGTGATCTGAAGTTTCTTGTCCTCGATGAAGCAGACCGAATGATTGAAGCAGGCCATTTCGCCGAATTGGAGAATATATTGCGTTTAACGCTCCTGGAAGAAAAGTGGGTCCATTTTTGCGTTTCTTGGTTTTCTTCCTCATGATAATTCTCAAGAGACGAGCCAATCCTTGACGATAAATCCGCCTCAAAGCTAGCTGAGCAAGAAGACGAGGAAGAGGATTCGAAAGAAGGCATTAAAGATAGACTCCAGACTTTCGTATTCTCCGCCACCTTGAGCAAAGACCTTCAGCGTAACGTGAAGAAAAAATTCCGCTCCAAGGGCAATAAAAAGCATTACAAGCGTGATCAGAAACCAGCCACCACCCTCGGTGAGCTGCATTCTTCTAGTTTCTTATCACCATGTCTGATAACATTCTTTCAGATGACCTTCTATTACGCCTAGACTTCCGTGACCCAGACCCCGAAGTCATTGACCTCAGTCCCGTAGGCGGCATAGTGTCCACCCTTCAGGAGGGCAAGATAGAGTGTTTATCAGGGGATAAGGTACGTACTTTTCCTCCTCTTTACACTCACGCCTTTATTCGGCACCGCTCTACTAGGATGTCTATCTCTACTATTTCCTCCTACGATACCCCGGGAAATCCCTTGTTTTTCTTTCCTCGATCGATGGCATCCGGCGGCTTATGCCCTTGGTCGAGCTGCTGAACATCAACGCTTTCCCCTTGCACTCCCAACTGGAGCAACGCCAACGGTTGAAGAACCTTGATAGGTCTGTCCTTCTTTTTCACCCACCCGTTACAGGGACGTAGCCTAAATTCAATCCAGGTTTACAAACATGCCGAACTCGGTGCTCCTCGCCACAGATATCGCTGCGCGCGGTCTTGATATCCCTGCCGTCGACCACGTAATCCACTTCCAAATTCCCCGCTCTGCTGATACGTACATCCATCGTAATGGCCGAACGGCCCGTGCTATGCGCAAGGGGTTCAGCATGATCATGGTTGCGCCAGACGAGCGTCGTGTTGTCCGCGCGCTTCTAGGGAATCTCGGTCGAGGTGCGCCGCGTCTTGCTGATTAACTCACTGCTGGCCGCCGGCTGACCCGCCTCCAACACAGACGAAGCCGACATTCCTGAGATCACCATCGACCTCAACATGCTCGACAAGCTCAAGGCCCGCGTCCAGCTTGCGCGCAAGATCGAAAATACGCAGCATAAGATTAAGAAAACGAATCACGATCGGAACTGGATGAGAGAGACCGCCGAGACGCTAGGTGTTGATCTCGATTCCGATTACATGAGGTATGCGCCGCTCGCAAGCCTATCATTCGGGTCCTTATATCTTATCAATAGTGAATCGGACAACGAGGCTAAATTGTCGACACAAAAGCGCAGGGCGAAGGACCAGCAGATGCAGGGTATGAAAGCCGAGCTGAAGCATCTCCTTTCGCAGCCCCTTCTAGCGCGGGGTGTCATCAAAAACTATATCACCTCAGGAAGTGTATCCATTGTGGACGACTTGATCGCCGGTAGTCGTGCGTCCCTTTGTTTATTCCGCAGTGTGAGCCTGTACTAAATGGTTATCCAGTCAATGACACGATGGTCGGGATGAAGAAGGCGGAAGCGGGCAGTGAGATGACCATTACGAAAAGGAAGAAGAAGAAAACACCACGAGTTGTGGCGACGGTGAAGTCAGAAGAAATCGAGGAGGAGTGGTCCGGAATTGATACGGTTATCTAGTCTCGCGACGCGACTGACCAATTAAGTTGACGACTTACAATTCAAAAGTTCATGTCGCAGCACTCCATTTACCTGCAGTGTCAATCATTAACTTCGTTGCTTGAGGGTTAATTTTTTGCCGCTGCCCTAAAAGGCTTTTGAGCGGAAAATATTATGTAGTCTCGGTGATCATCGCAGTATACCTTTGCCCGGCAGGGTGGCAAGGCATCCAGCTCATGAGAATTGTCGGGTCCTGCAGCAGCGATTTGGGGCAAGAGACTTCTATGGCATAGTTCACGGCTTATTCATGAGAATACTTGCACCGGCATACATATCCATGGAATTCTCCATGGTTGTCTAGGCTCCAATCGTACGCCAAATAATGAGGTCTCGTAGTTAATGGGATCCTAGGTGCGGCGCGTGCGTGCGCCATTGTCTGCGCTTATGTCGGCTTGAACAGAACCCGGGAGGTTTTTGTCCCCGAAGTAGGTTACAATGTGCTTCAACAGCAAGTACGCGCAAGGCCGCGGGAGCATACATATTGCCGCGATAGGTTCCTAAACGCACAATATCCCAACGCACAATTTCCCAATCTTTGACTGAAGACTGGGGCGATTCTCGCCAATGAGGGTCAGGGAGGGGCGCTGGACAACAAAGACGATGTTTGCCAGATCATGATAGTGATAGAACTGCGGATTCGGCGCTAGAGGAATGGAAATTGAGGACGCTAGACAATGCTGCAGCCTATTTTGAAGTTGCCTTGACTTAGACGACCGCCGCTAAGACGGTAAGACCACAGGGTTACCAAGTAGTAGAAAGCCAAGTATTGTAAATGCTGTAATTCATTTCACAGTCGTACACGTTCATTCGAGGTCCACACTGTAGCACAAGGGCCACAACTGGTTACTGGACCACGAAATGCGTTTGCTTCAAGACCGAGTTGAGTCAAGGCACCTTGAAGTGACTTTCAAGCTATGGCTGTAGGAAACTTCGCAAACACAACGAGATGGTTTGAATATCTGATTTTTATCCAGTTAAATTAATTGGCGAGGCTGCGACCAGGCAAGGGTAGGGTCCGTGAGGAGGAAATGAGGAGGAAGGTCGAGGAAGCCGCAGGCTGGTCCGCATGTCGACATGGCCACTCCCGGCATTCTCCGGATGCTTGGTTGTGTTTGTATAGCTATATTCGGCGATCGTATGTGGCTGTGCAATAAAAAGATGAAGGCCAACTTCCAGGTAAGGGAGATTCTCCACATTTGCACTCAGTATTTTGCTAATCTTACCAGTAGTTTTCCAACATATGCGGGACAGTTTATAGACAAGGAAACATCTTGTTCACCCGCGATGGAAACTCGCTCTATAGCCCCGTTGGAAACCGCGTCTCTGTGTTCGACCTCGTAAAGTAAGCACGATAGTATTCATCCTTTTTCTCAAATGCTCACACTGACTTGTGCTTTGCAGCAACAAGTCATTTACTTTCGCATTCGAAAACCGAAAAAATATCGCTGTTATTGCGCTGAGCCCGGACGGGAATGTGTTGGTGTCTGTAGATGAAGGTGAGCGACTTCACATTCGAATTTGATTGAATTCTGACTTGGATATCAATCCTCTGTCAGACGGACGAGCTCTGCTCGTTAACGCGCGAAAAGGAATTGTTTTGCACCACTTCAACTTCCACAAAGCCGTCAAAGACATTCAGTTCTCGCCGGATGGACAGTACGCACGAATCACGGTTGCAGGCTCTCTTCGTTTATTAACTTTCCTCCCTCCAGATACATCGCTGTCACTCATGCCTCGCATATACAAGTGTGGAGAACGCCAAATCATCTACTTCGTGAATTTGCTCCCTTTGCGTTGCACAGAACATACACTGGGCACCACGATGATGTATTGAGCATACAGTGGTCACCGGATTCATCGTGAGCCCAGCTTACCTTTCTCTTTTTTTTTGTGATGATTTACTCTATCAACAGCTGCTTTATTACCACGTCGCGAGACATGACGGCAAGACTCTTCACTCTCAATCCCGTTGAGGGATTCAGACCGAAAACCTTCGCTGGCCACCGAGACGCCGTGTTGGGCGCGTATTTCTCTGCAGACGGGAACACAGTACGTTTTCTCGATTCTCACTTGGCACTCCGATACTAACATTTACTAGATATACACTGTGAGCAAAGACGGTGCTGTCTTTACCTGGAAGGGGAAGGAGACTTCGGATGACGAAGATTCAAATGATGAGGAGCCCGTTGCATCAACTTCGAGAGATGTTCTTCACCGGATAGCAAATACGCGATGGGGAGTGCACAAGCGCAACTACTTCAACCAGCCTGGAACGAAGGTCGTCTGCTCCACCTTCCACGCTGCCTCTAATCTTCTTGTAATTGGCTTCTCGTCGGGTGTCTTTGGGCTGTGGGAGATGCCCGGCTTCTCGAACATCCACACGCTAAGCATATCGCAAGAAAAAATATCGTCGGTCGCTATCAGCCCGTCAGGTGAATGGCTAGCATTCGGCGCGCGCAAGCTGGGACAACTGCTCGTCTGGGAGTGGCAATCGGAGTCATACGTTCTGAAGCAACAGGGCCACTACTACGACATGAACACTCTCGCGTATGCCCCTGATGGCCAGACTATCGCTACGGGAGGCGATGACGGCAAGGTCAAGGTCTGGTCCACGCATTCGGGTTTCTGCTTCGTGACTTTCACGGACCACTCAGCGCCGATAACAGCTGTCGCCTTCGCGAAGCAAGGCAGCGTCCTATTCTCCGCTTCTTTGGATGGAACGGTCCGCGCATACGATCTCATACGGTACCGCAACTTCCGCACGTTCACCTCCCCTTCCCCCGTCCAATTCTCGTGTCTCGCCGTTGACCCATCGGGGGAAGTGGTTGCAGCTGGTTCGACCGACTCGTTTGAGGTGTTCCTGTGGTCTGTCCAAACTGGCAAACTTCTCGACGTCATGGCAGGCCACACGGGGCCCGTGAGTTCTTTGGCGTTCGCGCCATCAGGCGCTAACCAGCTGGCCAGCGGCTCTTGGGACAAAACGATGCGAGTCTGGAATGTGTTTGGACGATCCGGTGCGGTCGAGCCGTTTTCATTGAACTCGGACGTCCTGGCTCTTGCCTTCCGCCCTGACGGGAAAGAAGTCGCTGTTTCGACACTTGACGGTCAAATTACGTTCTTCGATATCCAGGAGAGCAAGCAAAATAATGTCATCGATGGCCGGAAGGATGTATCCGGCGGTCGTAAAATCGACGACCGTGTGTCGGCAGCCAATAACGCTTCGGGGAAGTCGTACAACAGCCTAGCGTACACCGCGGATGGTGCATGCCTGCTCGCAGGCGGCAACAGCAAATACGTGGTGCTGTACGATGTCAGGGAAGGCGAGGGCGTCATGGTCAAGAAATTCCAGATCTCGGAGAACCTTTCGTTGGACGGCACGCAGGAGTTCCTGGATAGTCGGAAGGTCAATGATGCGGGGATAAACGTGGACCTGATCAATGACAGAGACGGCAGCGATCTCGAGGATAGGCTGGATGTTAGTCTCCCGGGCGCCAATCGAGGGGCCGGGGACATGTCCATTCGCCGCTTCCGACAAGAAGCGCGCACGAAGTGCGTAAGGTTTTCGCCTACCGGACGCGCGTGGGCAGCGGCGTCCACAGAAGGCCTGCTCATCTATTCGCTGGACGAAAGTGTCACCTTCGACCCCTTCGATCTCAGCATGGACCTGACGCCGCAATCTATCCTGGAGGTCCTCGAGGAGCAGGAGTACCTCAAGGCGCTCGTGATGGCGTTCCGCCTCAACGAGAAACCGCTTATCCAAAAAGTCTACGAGAGCATCCCGCCCGCTGACATCCGTCTCATAGCGCGCCAACTGCCGGTGATGTACATACCTCTGCTGCTGCGCTTCGTCGGTGAGCACCTGGACAAGAGCCCGCATCTGGAGTTCGACCTCGTGTGGGTGAACACGCTGCTGATGGCGCATGGCCGCCTCCTGCGCGACCGCTCCGGCGAGTTCGCGAGCGTTTTTAGGGTCCTTCAAAAGGGACTCTCGGATTTCGAGCAATCTATCTCAAAACTGTACGTCCACTCTATTCTTTGGGGCCTCATCTTCATGGTATCTTGTCCTCGTATCTCTTGCCTAATATCCCGGCGGCTCCTTGAGAGCGGCCCGGTAAATACAGTACCGGAAATATGCACGGCTTTCGTTGTTCGGGGACATTTCCTACACGATATCTTCAATACGTCGTTCATATGCTCATTTCTACGTCATAGGTGCGACGAGAACACATCGACACTCGCTTATTTGATCGACCAGTCTAAGGTTCATCAAGGTGGGGACGTCGATATGGCATCATAAAACTCGTCCGTGCTGCGCCATTCCTAATCTGTCCGGCACTACGTTTTTGTGTGGTATGCACGCTTGTTGTTTTTCATCTTATCGATTGCGATGACATTACAAGTTCCGTACTCGATATGATGACATGATGGGGCCGCTCCATCGTTTTCGAAGTGGCGTGCTACCGATGGTTGCCGTTGCTTCATGTAAGATATTGTGCCGGATTCTTGACCTAAGACACGAAGCGATTTTTCTTACTGTGTTTCTTAAGTTTCAAGTATTTGCCTGCATGAGTAGGGTACTGACGTAGTCACTACCGCTTCAACGCTTCAGCGCTTCAGCCCTCAGCTCGCACGCACATTATTTGCACAGATGTCACTCTTGGTGATAACATCCTAGTGAACCTCGATTGCTAGGGATTTGACCAAAGACAAATCGATTAAGATGAAGATGGTTTTTAACTGGTCAATGTCATACAAACGTAGAATGTTTTACAAGGGAGAAAGTACAATTTGGTGTTACAGGTGCGTCAGAATACGTTACAATGTTATAAAGGATACAATGTTATAGAGTCGATTGTGACGGAGAGGTGTGCCCAAACTTGCGAGCAGCGTATGTCAGATTACCGAAGACTTGATGCGTAGAGGCTGCGTTCGCCGCACCTCCGTGTTGTTGACGTCGATGACGATTAGTCTACAAACAACACTAATAACTCGTGAAATAAACCCATAGTAGATTATAATTTGAGACTTACTGGTCTCTGCGATATTTCGTCTGCCTGGCTCGGCGGCATCTTTATCGGTCAGGAAATAGGCAAGGCTCCCCAGTGCCGTCATTCCAGCGATACTGGCGATCTGTCGCATCCTATCAGACGATATTTCTGGGTGAAACGGCCAACACCACGTACCATAGCTTTATCACCTGCCTTGGTGGCGAGTCCGGGCATGTTTTCCCATGGCATGCTGAGTCTGCTATTCCCAAACGAGGCAGTGGTACGGAGGATGCGCGAGGCAAACATTTCAGCTAAATCTTTGATAGTGGTTAGATCGTGTGCCGTAAGATGTCAGAGTGAGGCGTGTGGGGGAGCAAGACGAGAAGCTCGCCCGTGGTATATTTATTACAGGATGTGGGGCGTTGATGTCATTGTTTATTCACTGGGTCTCAGAACTCAATGCCACTTAAACTCTTTTTCCACTGCGGTTTAAATTGGAGGAATGGAGGACCGAACTCCTGGGTGCATTTGTTTGGGTCCATAAATGCACCGTGCTTGGGGTCATCGCATCGCCAAACAAGTAACGGTTCCGGATTTGGTAGGGAGTGCTACTAAATTGGGAATTACATTGTCTCGTATTATTGTTTTAATTCTTGGCAATACGTTCAGATATATCGAATCATTGGAAGTCTATGCATTTAATATTTTCTCATAGAAAGAGTCAGTGATTTGTTCAATCCGTCCGAGTCGTCCATGTTTGATTTTTGACGACCGAGAATACTTGATGTCGATTGCTGGTAAAAATGCTCAATGGCCGTCATAGCATTGATGTAGTAATCGTGGATATGTTCTGTAACCGCTTTACTGTACCACGCACGATGGAACTCGTGGGTCCCACTGGGGTGGCGGGTATAAGACCATCCACCTGGCCGCTACCGTGGGCTTCGGAAATTAGTGATCAGAGTTTTCTGTTCATTAATTTAAGCATATAAGTTTTACGTGCATCGTCCGATGTTGATCGTCTGCGCAGTTAGTGTCTCAACCTTGATAAATCTTCTGGAGAAAATATTTGGAAAATGTTAGCTCATGGTAAGTTCATGGCCCCAATCAGAGAGGGCTGAGGCTTATAAACTAAATTATTAACACGACACTGTCAGTCACGGTGTCATGTGAGCACAACGCGTTGTCCAGATTGAGCAATCCGTGATCATTAACATTTTGGGTGATTTGAACCGAGTCGGAGGGGTTCGCCTCAAGTTGCCACTTCAAGGCTACGCTGTCGGCTCGCCACCTAACTGGGATTAATAAATGTGTTTCGAGAATTTTCCTCTGGCCATTTTTACACGGCTTTTACCCAACTGACTTCAAGTTCGTATGCAACTTTGTCCAGATAAGGATTAAGTACTTAAGTATTCGATAATGAGGTATTCGGACAATTACTGTAACCGCAGCAGTAATGTGCGCAGAGGTCAATGTCTCTGATATCAGTTAGTTCGGGTTTAACTGGGTAAAGAAACTAAACTGATTAATCTCCGGTGTCCCTTCCATCATTTCTCTGTTATCTTGATTCAGGCAAAGTTTGCAGTCCGAGCAGATAAGGTTTGGGTTTTTAATATTCCGGAGCCCACAGAACAGGGCTGTCCCGTAAAATCTTTCGTCTCCCGATTACCAACTGCTATGTTTCCGTTGGTACCCTTCCACTCTCGTAAGAAGTGATAAGTGAATTCTATTGCCCACACTATCTATCGACTTACAGCTTCGGACGTCAAGGATCATGACATGAAGCTACCTTGCCGTGATATCAAAAGTACCCTAGCAATAAACCACTCGACAGCTCAACTGAGAATCGGTGTGGCAAATGGAAGCTCAGCAGACACAAAGATCACCCAATGACCAGCAGAGCTGTGGCCCAATGGGTAATATTCCTAGATTCTTGGAAACCAATGCCTCGGATCTTTCCAATCTTGCGGCCATTGTGACACCGACATGTGAATTGTCGCCCACTCTGCAATTCAAGGACTCGCTTTCCCAAGTGTCGGCCAAAAATAGGAATTAATCCCCGACACGGTTAATCAGTTCGCGGTCAGATCTTCTGCGTATGCTGTGTCAGTGAGGTCATTCAAGTAGCTTATATGACAGTCGCGCGATGTACGATGGAAGTTGACATCTAAATCCGCTGCAATAGGTATTTCCGTTATAGTACATATGATATGTTTTCAAACATATCAATCCACTAATCCATATAAGTCGCACATGACAAAACCTCGACAGTTCGTTGGTATAGAACCACCTTATCTTTGAAACAAATGGTATTGAATGTGAAATCAGCTCAGAACCATGGATTCTGACTCACAAATGACGCTTACTTTTTGTCTTAATGCAATTAAAAGGGTCTGTAGACGCAATAATAAGCTTCCTAATTCTGTTGCTACCGAGCAAGATGGAAATCTCTTCTATGGAGTCCTCATTTAGACCGGCTTCCCATTGGTTGGATGCACCCGTCGATCCGTTCTCATCAGAGTGGTGGTTGATGCACCAATGGGAATGGCCGCATCCAAAATCTTCTCTAGAGCAGTTTGAATGGTAGGGTTGAACTCATGCTTGACTAAGTTTGTGTGATTCGCCCACCAATGGGACGTGGATCAACCCTAAAGAGTATCGTATTCAATATTACAGGCTCCAGACATGAACGATGCCGGCCTATTACACTCAGAATCAAATTAAGCGCCCGTTGCAAGACCCCGAAGACATTATCGGCCCGGGTCGTGCGGTCTGCGTGTGCTCCGACTTGGCTCCGAGTCTGTAACATTTGTATCTGCTGTCAGCCTCTATGAATGCTAATTCATGATCAAAGGAGAATCAATAAATCTGGGAACTAGAAAGTCCGGCGGTCATGACCGGCGGCCCGACCGGCGGCAACTTCCGTGGCGCGTTCAAGTC
>JAEKIV010000417.1:4617-34413 GCA_016801325.1 Hypholoma fasciculare
CTTCACGAATACAAATAAGTAGCACACAAGTGCCAGCCATCTATCATCTATACAAGGTTTGCACTTCATTTAATACTATCAATACTGATACTATGGTGCCAGCTCACTCAGTATATTGGCACTCAACAATATATCCAAGCTTTATGACTGTAGATAGGCAGTACACAAGTGCCAGCCACCTATCATCATTATTCAAGGCTTGGCCTACATTTAATACTATCAAGACTGATGTCAAGCTGTCAGCCCACTCAGTACTTTGGAACTTGACAATGCATCCAATGTTTGCAAATACAGATAAGTCAAAGATTGAAATGAGTAAATAATGGTGTTTGTATTAGTATTTTGTTTTTTGGCAAAACATTCAAGAATTTACATTGTGTATTGATCATTCAATGATTATTGCACACAACTCATTGAAAGTACTGTATTGCTACTATATTAAACTATCCATAAATCAAGGCTAATAGCTGATAAATAGAATATATGGAAAGATAACAATGGTTTCAATTATTACATGAATTTGTATCAACATTACTAAGGGCTGCTTGTTTAGCTGCTGCTCTTTTAGCTTTAATCCTTGCCAAAGCACTGTTTTTAGACGCAGGTTTTGATCTGGCAATATCATGGGGGAATACTTGCCTATAATATTATACAAGCAATGTTAGTGACTAATGTTCGTGACTTGATTCCATTTATTAAAAAACATTGTACTTACTCATTCCACCAAACTAAAAGTCTGTTAACTTCATCAGCTTCATCAGGATCCTCTAGATACTCCAAAATGCTATTATAAAATCGTTCAGAATCGGTAATGGTGTCATTTCTGTTAAAGACGGTTGCTGAAGAAAGTGCAAACCGTGCCTATGGTATATAAAAATAAATTAGAAGATAAAGCAAATACCAAACAGAGCAATAATACCTGTGTAGCAATGTATGCAATCGAAGCCCTAGTTACGCCAGTCATGCCGTGTATGCGAGCGTTTCCTGATCTGGTTGCCTTGGTTTCTCTGTCCACAGAACTTGGAGATGTAAAAATGTGCTTGAATGTCTGCAAATGTGATATTCAATGAACATTAGCAGCTCATTATTAAAAGCAAGAGATCACTTCACCTTCACCAATATCAAGCCCTGGAGAAGACCTTTTGTAGGATCTTGTTCCTCATATGCATGGAACCTGTACAGAAAAATAGGCCATTGATCACCGGGAACAGAAAGCTCTCCTGAGCGGAGTTTGTCTTTGATCCTGGGTGCAAGCATTAGAACAAGAAAACAGACTCAGAATTTGCTCTCCTACACGTACTCTGGGTTTTTCCAGTCAAGTCCTGCTGGGCAAAGTAATGCACCAGTCACATCATGATTGAAACCACGTCCAGTCTTAGAGTTCCGAGAGATGGGTGGTACCAAAGGTTCACCAGGTGGAATAATCCAGTCAATGATTGCTGATTTCAAACTTCTGGTGTCGTCAGACCTAGCACTAGATACGCCTTTCTGAAGCTGATAGGCATTTAGAAGTCAATCAGAGATCTCGATCCTGTGCAAATAAACTCGCCATTGCCGCCATAGATTGAATCTCCTCCGCCGAGTTTGAATTCATCATCCTCGCTTCCAGCCCAGGCGTAGATTTCAGCAATCTCAGGAATACCTTGTGTTCTCGTTGCTCCCTATGCAGAAGAAAAACAGAATGGGGTGAGGCGCGTGCTGTAACATAAATATGCGGCTTACTGTAACGTAAACTCCTCCGAGTCAGAGTCATCAGCGCGTTCGCCTATCCGAATTATCCCGTTATTGATTAAAGCATGCATGTTGCACAGAGCGTGGATCGACCTCCCAAAATGTCGGCCATGATGCACTAGTGGATCCGTAGCGCGGCTGAATATTCTTTTATCAATTTGACAGTATGGCGATATTTCAAAAATAATAAACAACATACGCTTTTTTCCTTGGTCCAAGCTGCAAAGCGTCACATTGGCGCTTTGAGGTTGCGCCGGTGGTAGGGCTATAGTTCTCTTCTGTGGACATAAGTTAGAGCGAAGGCAGACTGGAATGCAAGAGGGTACTATGCGGCATATATAGCGAAGAAGGTATCTCTTTTAATACCGATGGGTGGGTGCTGCGGACTCGGATGGACTTCGAATAGTCTGTACCTCTTAATTTCAGCCTTAGACTCGTACGATGCTGCGGACCGCCGTTTAGATTGCGCCATAACATTCGCCCCGTCGACATTAGATCGTCCCGCAGAGGCGACGTGCATTTGCCGAACATGTACCAACGATACTCGCCTGGTAGGTAAGTTCCCTTCGTCTCAAAATATGCCGTAGCAACTGGCTGGCGCCAACCGACATTTCTGCGCGTCGTGCATGAAGATGTACTGTTACTAACGGTCAGCAAGAGTGAAATTGACACGCCAACTTGAAGGGAATATGAGCCGCAGTACCAACTACTATGAGATCATAAATTAAGCATAGGGTGTCTAGTGCTAGCCTCGAAACCCATATGTACTAGCTAACTCTAGTGCTATCGGCGGCGAATGCACCGTATTTCAATAAAGACTCAGCTCCTTTAGTGAAAGAGTGTCAAATGTGTTCCAATGAATTTTCGCCGTTGCAGTCTTACCAACCTTGCTAAAACAAATTAGGAAACGAAGTTTCCTCTCGAGATTTTAGGTCAGGCGACAATTAACCCAGCGGCCGCATAGATTTTGATAATCTCGTCAAGAGGCGGCCCAGCTAACCCGAACCGCTGCGCCAGATAGGCTTCCTGCTAGCGGAGTGCAGCAGTTGTCAATTACGGGTTCTATGGCGCCATCAACATACTTGGGCGGCGCGTAATCGATGAAAAACGACGGGTTCCGCGCTCGCCGCGATGTTTCCAACTATGCGCTGCCAAGAGTGTGTGCAACCAACGTACAAGTCTCATGTTCATTCTTCCTGGGTTGACTGTAGCGGGCGCTATCGCTCCCGACGCGTTCAAGCGGTGCGTCGTCCGAGCGGAATTCCGAGTCGGCGGCGGTCTTCTCCTCGACGGCGATCGCATTGTTGCCGTGAAGTTTTGGAATACGAGTTCCCTGAGGTAAGGATATTGCACGAGCGACAGCCCCATCTCATTGAAGCCAGGTACACAAATATTGCCGCAATAGATGGGGAACTTTGAAGTGAATTTCGAGAAAGATTAAGTATGTACAAAAAATCAGGTGAAATTGTAGATTCCAGGCGTCTGGCGCATCTCCTTCCGAGTCGCCGCGCTTATCCAGTCCGCGCGCAAAATGTATTATCTCCACTGTGCGACTCGGAAGAATCAGCACTTACACAATTAACTGGTGAACCAGCCATTTGACCTGGGGAGCGGAGTCAGAGACGAGGCCTTGTACTTACCTTCTGTCCCTTACTTGTATCACCTGCCGCAGTGCTCCGCCGCCGCTGTCGAGTGTTCTAGAAGTCGCGCGCGATATCCGTCCACCACACGCACACCGACGAGCGCATGGCGCGCGCGCATTTCACGGCACCTATGTTTCGGTTCGCCGAAGATTGAAAATTGAAGCTCTGCGTGTACTAGGGAGTGCGTCTAGTGACTGAGTTGATGTGAATGATCCTATGCATCAGTGCTGGTGAAGGCATGAGCATATTCATGAGATATGACAGTATATCCCATGCTCCCACGTATCGGCAGTGTCTTGTTCAGAACAGCTCTGGGTGTCCTCGGTCTTGTATATTCTCATGCGCCATGCGAAAGTGTACAGAGAGGCGGTGGCGATGGGAGAGGGCTCAGAAATGTGGAGGGACTTGGCTGGGGGGCTGTACAGTGGCTCGCCGCGAAGCACCGACGCTGGAACAGCATATAGGGATATTACCTTGGAACACCACAGTACAACTCACAGATGACTACCTCACCCAAAAGATCGCGTTCTACTTCAACGCCGTTTACGACAGTAGCACGTTCGGATTGTGCACGCTTGTGTTTTTAGCTGTGAAACGCAGACTCCGCGTTGATTCCAGCTGTCTTCGAGCATCGAACGCGCGATTTTATCGACACGGACTGAGGGGAGCGAAAGTTGAGGCCTGAGAGCGGTGGTATTGGGAAGTAACATTTCCGGGCGTAGTCGAACATTGGGCCTTACGTGCAGTTCTTAGATGGCGAGGGCACCTCGAGAATTCCAGTGCGCCAGGTGACCGATGACGCCAGGCCTGTTAGAGTAAAAAGATCGATGACTTATAATGCTTTGCGGGGACGGCTACAAGCACTCTCAGTCCCAGCCCGGTGCTTCCGAGAAACTTTACGCAGTGAGTGACGAAGTCCGCACCCCAAAGAGAAACAGACAATAGCCAGTTGTGGATAGCCTCGGCCATCGAGGGGTTGTAAATCAAAGCTTGCGCCGCCAATTCATGTGATTTATGGTGTGACTCGCTTGTCGTGGTCGATGAAAAAAAGGGCAGGATTTGTGTAGCGTTAGCCAGTCATTCAAAGCGAGAGGATCTTTGTCTTCTGAAAATCTGCCCTCCACCGGCGTGATCAATAGAAATATGTCTACTCTGCTATACCGTGGGTTTGGCGCACCGGACTGATGAAAATGCCAGTGACGTCTTGAACGATGGGGCAGTAGGCACTGGCAGTCGTCCAACCTGAGACCGAAGATCATAGGAACTGGGCTTCCCCTTTCTGTTTTCAGTAGGACACAATATACATCAAGCCTCTGCAGCTACATGCAAAGGTCCAAAAATCTGTTGCGGACAAAGCACAGCAAAAAAATAAATTCATCACGTCCTTCTGCTCACAGCATACTCCGAGTGATATGTATGGTACAGTTCCAGGTGTTCTTCATCGTCTTCTTCTGATTCACAGCACTCATCGTCGCTGGCACTTGAGTCTGAATCTGAGTGTGCGCCCTCGGCATCCGCGTCACCTATAACCTCCGGGGCTGGAGCTTTCGTGAGTTCATGACCTTCGTTCCGTATCTCGCCGCCGGTTACTCCAGAGACGTCATGGGCTTGAGGGGGGGTGTTAGATGGGCCTTCCTCTTCGAAGCCATCAGCCTTGTTAATAGAGTCGGAAGCCATTGAGCCTTGTTGAGATAAAACGTCTCCACTATGAGAGTAGGTATGGCCGATGCCCAAGCCCCAATGGTACCGCATAACCATGTCACGATCAGCAAAACTGAAATGATTTCAGTAACAAAAAAGTCAAATATGTATACGGAAGTGCTTGGGAAGTGCATCGCACCGATTAACGTAGTAAGCATTCCAGTCATCATTGTTCCTCGGTATGAGTACGTGTCCCATTTTGTCTTGGCCAGTCCTCCCCAAAGAAAAAGCTGGAATAAGATGGCAGCTTCTGAGAACAACAGAGGGATCTACAAAACCAAAGGCATTGTCGTCAGTTGTCGGTGGAAATGACAGCCGATCAAGGCGTAATGATTCCCAAGAAGATGAAACTCGAGGTTGAGCTCGGGTTCGGTCAAGTTGGAACCAACGGACGTGTAGGAAATCAAAACGCATGGGTTCATACCCCGTCATGCCAGGACCAACATATATAATGTTGACGTGGTATATTCCTATCACACGAGCATAGAGAAATGGATGCTCCTTAGCCATATTTGATGAGCTTGCTTTATTTGACCCAGAATCGGCGAGCGCCATAATATTGCAATGCGAGGTCCTGGGGTTGATTATGTCTTCTGACCGGCGCACATCATATGTTGTATAATAAAAGCGGGCCAGCTTGTGATTGAAAACCCTGTTGTCCTTGATCAAAACAGAGTCCTTCGCGCTCTCTGTGAGATGACGGTCAGCATTGTTTATTTTAAGCCGCGAAAAAATTCTGGGAAGGAGATGTTCCTTCAAGCGTTTTGCAAAATCCTGAATTAATTTTTTATAAGATTAGCTCAACCCATCTTTCCTACATAACGACGTGCCTTGGTAGCAAGACTGCCAAATTCTTGTGCTAGATGGCCTAGGTCAAGGGGATAGTTTTGCGATTGTCCGATGTGGTAGTCCAAGGTCGGCAACTCTGGACCTTTCTCGTGCGAGAGCGTCTGGCAATTCTTGATGTAATTATCCAGCTTTTGCCGGATTCGACGAATACGAGTCTGGCGTCGTTCAATTTGGCCCAGTTGTGATTCAAAATTTTTGCGGCTTGTGCGGAGATAGCGCGATTTTGGAGAGCGATGTTCCAATTCCATCTACCTCTTAAGAGCCAAAATAAGTGCATAAAAGAGTAATAACTTACTGCTTCTGTTGAATAGGAATCAACAGTTCCATATCGCCTAATCGTTTCCACGTAGTCTCCCAATGAGTGATCTTTGTATGTGTTGAGGTTAAGGGCCTTGTTTTGCTTTCCCAGAGTTGACGACGCTGAGGCGCCCTTTTTGGACGTTTTTCGCACCCGGGCTGTCACTTCACGGTTTAGCTCTTTTGTATCGAAGGCCTGGCGTGACGTATCCCGAAATTTCCTCATTAGCCTGCCGAGCCGTACCGTGATTGATTCCAAGATTTCAATCGATAAATCCGTGTGCTGTCGAAGCTTCGCCACGGCGTGCCAATGAGCTAGGGCAAATAAAATGTCCAATAATTGACTATTGTGTGGTTCTGGTAGAAGACCCTCAAAGACCGGAATAGAGCACTAAGAATTTTTAGTCATCTTTAAGGCAAGTGACAAGATCGGTGCTTACCTGCAGAAGATTCTCATAATCTCTTGCCCCCAACTTTTTCATCTCAGAAACATTACTGACGAATCTCCGTATAGAGTCACGGCCAAAAGTTGGAACAGTGCGAAACCTGATGGGTAAAATGAAGCCGAATTTTTTTTCTCGCTGAAGCTCGCTTACCTCGCATCTAGTTTTTCTGCAGCACCACTGATACCCTGTAATATCCGCAGTACGTGGATGAAAGTTTTTTTCCAGACGCCAAGTTCGAATTCGTGCATAAAGTCTACAAGAAAAATCGAGAAAAATTGAAATCCAAACCGAGAAAGCCTTGAGGAGAATGCATTCTACCGAAAGATTCAGTAAATAAATATCAAAAAGAAATAGAAAGAGATAGCACCTCAGTGGGAACCAAGGATTCCGATTTCAGTATGTTCTGAACATATTCACTGTCAACTGTACGATTTTGTTCGTAGATTATATCTCGAGCATTAGATATCTTCACCCTGTACTGTAAGTTATCTCTCCTAGCAAGAGTCACTCGCTGGCTTTGATCAGATTTAGTTCCTAGTTGATCGGCCTTATCTTTGGGTACAAGGCATCTTGGGCAAGGGCAACTCCCCATGCTGCGAATACTACTGAGAAGGACTCTGCGTAATGTTTGTCAGAGATACTATCATTAAATCATCATTGAACGTACTTCTCTGGGTAATCGGCCGAATAGGCAAATATACGAAGGTAAAAACGCCGCTTTTTGCCGTCACAGCACTCGATTATAATGCCGTGCTCATATGCTTCCAAAAAGTCATCATCGAGCAACTCTTTCCATTGAGCGTGAAAATACTCTCTATGAAAATGTGCCATAAAGGCATCACTGGGTCCTTTCCCGCCCAATTGAGACGCCACAAAATCTTTGAATTTAGGGGGCACCTATTTCACACAATTGAGTCTTGTGTGAATTACAACTGATAAACAATCCTTCTCACCTTCTGGAAATATGCAATGTGGTTAGAGAGTTGGCAGGATGGCTGACATCTGCGATACTTCGATTCATTGCCAAAGTACATATAGCAAGGCCATAGAGATGCGCTCCCAAAGGAGGTGAGATGAGTGGCGTCAGATCCGAACATGAGTCCAATCACAACCCTTGGTAGAGAACATCCAGGTTCTCCATTTGCCTCCTGTAATTCCTCGTGTGCCTCCAAGAATACGGGCGACGTGTAGAGCTCCCCGTATACTCTAGTGGACTCTGATTCCAACATGTCTTGTCGTCGCCATCTCAGTTCGTACGGCTCTAGGTGGAAATGTTTGAAGTCATGCGCGTTCGCCATCTTCTCCTTAAGTACAGACACGATGTTGCGGTGGCGAAATGGCGGGAATGTATACTGACGGAGGCCTGGTTCAGGAGTATTTCGATGGAAAGGAACTGATAATGTTATTTGGGTTTGCGTCCAGCCAGCATCTGGTTCGTCAAACCACATTTCCTCGGAATTAGAAGACGTTCCTAGCTGGTCATTAAGAGAGTCCCAGGATATATCCCTGATGTCTGCTGGATTGAAAGACTGGTCGGATATGATCTCTACCAATTTCCTGAAGGACTCTTTTGATTTTTGAACACCTCCGCTCCAATACCATTCGCCAAGTAGGAATGCGTTCTCGTTAGGGTATGGTTGAAATAATGATTCTAATTGAGGAGGATGTTCTTGGCAGTTGGACAGTGAATCTGAGATGTCGGAGAGTTGGACTACTTCTTCTGGATCATGGGATGGAAAATCAACGGCATGGTATTGCCGGAACAGGCCAAATTTGTTTCGGGGAGTACTCAGTAGTTGTCGAAGTGGGCGCGGAAACGCTTGGGAGGCTGGAGGAGTGCCTGGGACGTTGGGCACCTGCACTAACTGCGTAGGGGGTAGACTGCGCAATGGTGCCGGCTGTTCGTTTTGGTAACGCAGCGGAAGTCTACGATTCTCTCGACGCGGCCGTCTCTTCGCAAGTGAAATGGAGCTATCGTCATCCAGCTGTTCGGCAGCGGTAGTGGAAGCAGGATCAACCTGAGTAGAGTCACGACACTCAGTACAGGAGCGCACAGAAACCTCTTATCCCTCACCTCATTAGCAGGCACCATTGCCTCCACTTGATTAGACTCCGGGGGAATTATCTGGGCAGCGGGAGGTTCCATGAGGCGAGCTTTCTTTCTCTCATATTTCTCCTTGGCCGAGTCTAGAGCGCTTGCGACCCTCTTCTTTTGAGGTCGACAACTGCGTGCGTGCGTGCTATAAGCGTTTGACTGCACAAAGTTTCGCCCACAGGCCGGACATTGGAGGTTCGGACGTAGGCTACGGGGAGTATCAGAGGTGGCGTCAGCGTGCCAGATGAATTCGTTCATCTAACGATGATGCGCTGCTGGTTGTCAACACTTTTCTCTCTCTTTCAGTTTTAATTACGCGGGCTGGTAGATGAGCATTAGAAGAAGATAACCTGTTGTACAGCGATCATACTCGGACATAGACGAGGCTACGGTTCACAAAACTAGCGCCGCAGCGGCCGTCAGTTGGCTGCGGCGGCTCTCGGGTCATGTGTCCTGCATTCCTAACCACGCAAGGAAGTCAGGTCATCGATAATATTCTAGGAAAACCTCCTCCATACATGAATGTTTAAGAAGAGCACCTGCGATGGGCGTTGGTATGAAGTTCGAACGACAAGTTAAATTAGCTTACTAGTATTTGCTATATCTATGAATAACCCGTGGTGCTCGATTTTCGGCGGCACAGGACTGCAGAAAGACTGAACAATACCATTGGCTCGTCTGCAGCGGGGTAATCTGCACTCTGCACACATCATCGCCTTGAAGAGTGGTGCCCGAGCATCATGCAGGCCTTAGCGGATGTTGAAGGGAAGATGGTAGCAAATTGTGAACACGGTGTCGTAGAGGGCTACCATAACCAATTGAAATGGATTTGGCGATGAATTTGTCTTGTTCAAACTCCGGAGAACCGGTGTGGCAAGCGTGAGGGAATGTAGGCAAGATACGACGCTCGCGCAGGCGCCGCTATGGCAAGTCCGGGAGCTGAGAGGGAACGCAAGAGGCGCAGACGTCGTTGTTGAATGCCGGAGAAGCGGGGTGAGGTCGAGCAGCGCACGCACAGGCCACGATGTCGGGTCGATGTCGGGTGGGGGTCGGGGCGGCGTTGTTGAGGGGCTAGGAGCTTTGTTGAAGGCTGGCGGAGTGGGTGGGCGATCAGAAGAGTCGAGGATAGGCTACGCGGCGCGCTAGAGGCCGAGCTGCGAGGAACGGCGCCCGCACGAACATCGAATGTCGTGCAGTCGTCGTCTCCGCGCTGCCGGATGATGGCAGGCGCAATCGGCGTCGAAAGGTGGGCAGCAGGTGCGTGAGTTCGCTGCTCGTGTGTCGGCGTTAGGTACCGGGACGGGTGTCCGCTCAACCTGCGGGCAGGCCATTGACACGTCTTCGAAGGAGGGCGAGGACGGGCCCTTCTTCACGGATGGTTGACGGCTGGCATTTCTGACGTTAGCTAGGGATTGAAGAAGGCAACTCCGATATCAGCTAGATCCACGTCGAGCGAAGGACATACGCACCTGACTGTCTGCAAAGGGCCGCCATCCTTCATCGATTGGATAGCCACATCCGCGTGTACGGCTTTCGGCCACCCTCGCGTTCTTCTTCCACGGAGTCGGGCCTGTGCCCGAAGATTCGGCAGAGGGATCCGGTGAGAAAGCACCGGGAGCGGGGTATTGCGCATCGAAGACGACGGCGATAGGCGTCGGCGACGCAATGGACAACTGAGGGATGTTGTCGTTTGCCATTTGCTTTGCGAGCAAACTCTCGCACGTAATTTTTGCCTGAAAGTCACTTGACGTGACTTTCAGACAAAAATTACGTGCGAGAGTTTGCTCGCAAAGCAAATGACAAACACCGGGAGACAAGGTTGTCCCGCGAAATGGGCTCTCAAACAACTCTCAAAGCCGCATTTTCAGAAGAGCCCGCGCGCCGCCGATAAGAAGAGAGAAGCTCGGGTGTGTATCAACAAATGGTTAGTCCGTCCGTTTTTAAGTTCTAAGTTGATTCCATGCAGTGTCTGCTCAGCGCCCGCACCCGGACTGTCCCCCTTCACAACTGCCACGACGACAACGCCAGGGGCCTCGACCGCGATCTCCAGTTGCCACCTCGCCTCCTCCCCGACCTTGCCTCCGTCGTTCATTCACAGGGACGTCGGACTCCCATCTGATGTGCCATTGATGTCCTTGTCCGCAGCCAAACTGACCCCGGAACACACGCGCACTCGGCATAGTCGACGACACCCCGCCGCAGGCCGTAAGACCGGCATTGCGCGTATCGTTGCTTGCGCTCGCGTCCGAAGGATCAGCCGTGGCACCATCGCTTGACGTTAGTGCGGGTCGCCCAACTACGAAGAGTTATAGCATAACCGACAAGTGCTGTGGCGTATTTCTCCTCCTCTAACGGTAAGTACGGACCGTCTTGTCGTCACATAGCACTCACCTTTTCGCAGTCGCACCGCCCACAACGTTCCCAAACCGCCCATGACGAACCCATTTCCCACCAGACGTCACCCGGGACCTCGCCCCATTACGCAGTCGCGGATCGAGGAATGGAAAATGCCGTCCGTCTAGTTGATTCCATAACGCCTCATAACCCTGCCTACCGCCCCACTTTCGTTCTAATCGCATCGCAGATCACTGCACGTCACCCCCAAGACCGATCACTCATACAGCACAGCACGCAAATGCATTGAGGGGGGACGAGAACTAGGGAGAAGGTAGGTTGTTCAGCCCTCTCTATACCTATTCTCAATGCCACTATGTCAGGTCTATCAACGTCGTTTCCCTAGCCTCGAGATGGTGGCACGTTTCAACCGGCCCTTGGATCTTGGCCCTCTTGTGGCCGTATCCTCCTTGTCACTGTGATCTTGTATCTTCCAGAAGTTTCTTCGCGCATCCCTTCTCTTTCGCTACATAGTGAACTACTTGTACCTTTATTTTTTAAATAGATCGACACTTTTTCATGTTTTCGCACATCATCGAGTTCAGGAATGATTGCGTCACCAGCAACTATACCAACCTTACAAGCCACAATCGAAACCAACACCCGTCGCCGCCTTTTTGTCGTCAATTATTCACTCATCTTTTCTCCAAAAGGTAATTCTGACCTGGCCTGAGGCCTTGCGTGGCACGTAGATGATTTCTTGATCAGATTTTGCCTGGCCCACATACCTCTGTGCTTGGGCCCGGGCAGTGGAAGAGGAACAGGATGTGAGTGGCGTTATTTCTCTCAAGTCTCCCCATTCAACACTGCCCTCATGACTCTCCGAAAGATTCAACATACTCACCACAGAATCGTAGGCCGCTGTCGAGGACGTTGAATTTTACGCGACGGGTATGATAACAGCTACTCACTAAGTATAGACATATTCCTTTATCATGGAATATGTAAATGACGTACGACGGAAGTTTATGCGGCGGAATTCTGAGTTGAATTTGATAGGACCATGGATAGAAGGATGTTCGAATAATTCAGTAGGCTCGATACTGCGTTATGTTATAACACTTATTTGCTCTGACTCACAGTTGAAATATGTTTTCGGACAGTGGCCGCCGCAGCACCGCAGGCAGTACTTCACAGTCTCAGGCTACTATAAGGTATATTGAACGCGTAATCCAATTGATGCTCCGGCCTGATGATAGGGGATCTCAATAATTCAACACCCGGAACTACGTCGTGAGGCGCTATAGGCGTTCATGCGCACTGGCGTGTTCTATTTTAGGAATCGCTACTACTAGGCGCTGGATTCGCATCATATATCATCGAGTTCGTACGCCTCAGATCTGACTCCGTCGAGTGTGTCGGCCATTACTATATGAAATTAGTTAGCCCAATTCGGGCACATTGAAGTGACCTTGTTGATTTGCTGGCTTCGTGACTTGAGTTTAAGGCAAGAGAATGATAATGGACCTACAAAGTCTCTCCCTGATATCTCAAAGCTAGATACTGTAACTTGTGATAAAAGACATGTAATAAGGAAGCTGTAACAAACGCTCACTTTTTCTTACCCATTTTTGATACTCAAGTGCTCGGCAGGGATGGGTAAATGCATTAGGACATCGTGCTTCCCAAATCTCTTATCACTTAGTATCTGGAATCGGATGCGCAAATATACGATAGTCATTGTCCGCTCGCTGGAAGCTAAGCCACTGGCCGTAGGTAATACTATGTTTAGCAGTCAAAGGCCAAATAAAGACATTTATAGTCCTGATGCTCGTGGATGTCATGTAGAAGTAGTCAATAGGGGTCACCAAAATAGGGAATACTCTTCTGAAAATAATATGATTCAGGACTGCCAACCTACGCCGTCACTCTTCCAATCCTCCCACAGATTTATCTTCCTGCTGAGCCAAGTATATGCATTTTCCGGAATAGTCTTTGTCAAATTCTGAGTCGCTATGCGGAGAAGACATTCTTCGCGTCATATATCGTCCGCATTGCCTGCAAGTATAAAACGCCGCTCGAAAATCTTCTTCGGAAACACCGGCTTCATTTCCAGTCTCGTGGGCGTCCAGTGCTCTCAAGCCTAGAGGGTGGATACTTTGTATTCTCTTCGGATAAGATTGCTCAGCCTCGGTCTCAGCACAGCCAGAAATGCCTGAATATTAATTTGATCAACAACAATTTTTTTCAGAGTGATAGATAGCTTACCAGCGGCTATAACTGGACATTTATGATAGGGTATCGTCCTTGCCGTCATGTAATTGCCGCACGCCTGGCACCGGGCAAACAGCGGCCAGAATTCGGACGGCGTCAATCCCATGGCAGGGAAAATATTTAGGCTGCGTAACAGCGAGAAGCTAGTGACGTGTTTTTCGCTCGGGTTGAATGTTGGTGTTCGGCGGACATCCATAGTCTTGGTTAGATCCTCAGACAATACTAATAATTGCGCATTAATAAAAAGATTAGAATAGCTGTATAGATAAGCTTACGGGGAGACCAATTCGAGTTGGATTCTACTTTATTGAGCCGGAAAGGCTCTACTGCAAGCTGCGAGACTGTATATATGCAAGTAATAGCCGTCAGTATTATCCAAAGCACTCTGTGTATAATTGGCGAGACAAACCATCAATGGATACAAAACAGTCTTTCGTTCGTCGATGAACGGGCCGGGTAATTAATGGAGATTTTCCAGCTCCTGACGCTCTTTTAGACCGTAACGCTAGAGGCGACCGCAACACCAGAGGAGACCGTAACACTAGAGGCGACTCTGGAGATCGGGGGAGCATATATTTTTCGTCTCTGCGCGTCAAGACACGGGGGCGCGGGCCCTCTCCCGGGTTTTGCGGAGAAGATTTAATATCAAATAGTTCTGTGGGTGGGAGCTCAGGAATCATGCGAAGGTGATTTTTGATCTGTTTTAATGGGTCACTATATGTGCGTTTTATAGTCTCAGTCTGAGGCAGAGTCTGCTAGTACGTAACAACTTAAGGGCAGTCGGAACTTGTTAAAGAAACGACTAGAAGTAGGCTGCGGGGCGCAGTCGCGGCGGCGCGCGTAGTAGATCACTGGATATTTCTACCAATTTACTACACTCGCATCCAATGCGGTGTCCGGCCATTATGTTTACACTGGATTAACAAATACATAATAACCAATGTTCAGAGAGTCAAAACTTTCAACGGTTCTCGTCAGCGCGTTCAACCACTGATACACTGTATAGTTTATAGAGCTTTGAGTGGTAGTCAATGCAAGTGAAAGTTAATGATTAAGCTTAAGGCTGGCGCTTACGACCGCGATCGGTGATATTTGATAGCTTTGAAAACGTCCGCTGGTATCTCTGGTGCGTGCGCCGACGCGACTGCATCTTCAGCCATGTGCCGCGCTCGATACAGTTTCGTGCGCTCACGATCCTTGATGTGGGTGGTGTCAATCTGGACGAGAACGAAGTAAGCAGGGCTGGGAAGGGTGGAAACAAACTCTGGGCTCAAAATTGAACGCATACAGAAATAGTGGGACGGCCTAGAAAGCGCGTAGATATGCATATGAACTTAAAATAAATTTCCTTGATGCGCGGCTCTTGAGCTTGAGCTTGAGCGCTTGAGCTTGAGCGCTTAAGCGATGGTCGGGACGTGCCGGTGACCCCATTCAATCAAAGGTCTTGCATCCCAGAACGGTTCGAGAGGACATAAGTTTTCCTTTGGCCGCGGACATAAGTACCCATAAGTACATACTTACTTCTGAGAAATTGACCGTAACTTGAGTTCAATTTACAGAATTTACCGAGCCGAACCAAGCTGGTACTCGCCCGCAGACCCATTTGTGCGCTGGCAGCGCCGCAAATAAATCGGTGTGATCCCATCAGCTCCCCGGGTGTCGGTCTGGCAGACTTTCACCAGGCCTCGTTGAAAAAATACCAGCAGTTCCTAGGCTCCCTAGAAGTAATACAAATTTTCAACTAAGTTTATGGCTAATATATGGCGGGATTTATTTTTTTCTGCTACAGTACTGATTACTAGCATATCAATCATACCGTCAGTCAGAACGGGCCGATGGCGCGCACCGGCACTTGCCGCAATTTACACTGGTAAATTCTAAAACCGACGAAATACTAACTGTACTCATGTTTCTTGAAGTCGACGATAGGATGACCAGGCTTTCCTGCCCTTTATGATCTGCATCCTTCTACATGGCTACATAGCCGCTCGGTGCTACTGTGTTTCCACTTGGATCACCCTCCTCACCTATCTGTGTCGACTCCCACAGTGTGCACGGCACCAACCACGTCGATATTCCCCAAGTCCATACTACTCCGAAGGCGTCGACACAGCGATAGGTCCACGACCAAGTCCCACTGTCCCTTTTGTTAGAATAGAAGCGAGGTCCTCGTACCGCTGGGTAGAAAGGGGTAGTGCGTGCAGGCAATCATGCCCATGACGAAACACCGAATGCTGATGGGCGCTCAACAGGCTCTCAGTACCTCGCCAGCGCAGATATTGAGATCTTGAGAGCGTATCTGCGCGCCCTGTGAAGCGCCCCCGAATTCGGCGGACCCTTCGTTTCTCAACGCTCTCTCTGTGCGCCATTCATGCGCATGACACCAACTGCTCGCCTCCACACCATCCCTCGCTGCCCAGCACCCTTTCACCCTTTCACTGCGCAAGCCCGAAGGCTTCAATGTAAGTTCACAATCCACACTAGGTATGTGCTAGGGCCCATTCACTGCCTCTTCGCGCATACACCGCTCACTCACCATTCTCAGCAAGAAGGGAATATCGCTTGCGGGGGTGCTGAGGTACGTTGGCTGCCTTGAGCTATCGCCCTGTACCCCGAACGCTCTCACCAACGCAACCCATAGCTGCTCATACTCCCGCTTTTGTAATTTTGACATTCCAATAACTTCAAAGGTATGTTACAATCAATGTTTTACTTGATTCTTGATTCTATTCATTTCAGTTATCCATGTTTTTAGAGAGTGATACTCTTATCTTCCTGCCGATGGATCTGCAAACAACGCATGGTGCCTGAACAGAATTACTTCGGCCGGATGTTTAAGCGTGCCATGGAGTCGCTCACCAGCCAGCGGGGAATAACTTTTGAAGTGACCCCCATCAGCTATACCGGGCCGCAACTACACGCTCGAAGAAACCCAGCAGTAGCTCAATATTTATGGGCTGCATATCCAGCGCGAACAATCCTGGCGCGAGGACGATGACGCCTTGACGCTGGAGGACGTGTTTGAGCACAAGGTGGGGACAATACAATACAAGAAGAGCCTGACGAGGCATGTTTACATGAAGAGCGCGCACGCGCAGACAGGCCGGGTATGACGGATGTACCTGCAAGTACGTGATCGACCGGAACGACGCTACGCTGGGGCATGGACCAAAGCTGTAGTACGCGATACCGAGCGAGGCGCGGTGTTCACGGAAGGACACACTAAGCGCAAAGGCCTGGTGCACATGGCATAGAGCGGTCGACCCACCTTGTTGGCACGTCTCCCGCGCTTGCTTCGCGGCTTGCATGGGCTTTGCATTAGGGCCGCTTCATCCCCATGGGTCGCCTTGCCAATCCTCGCCACCTCCACTTCTCTGACTGAATCGCGCATGGGGTAGGCTGTACGATGCGTTCGTGTTCTCGCTTTGCGACATAATGCGCTGATCCACAACGAGCGCTGACCTGTTCATTCGCAGGTGGTTCGATGCTTCTTCCCGCGCTATCTCTTCGGAGCGGACTGAAACGGGTTGGACGTCGAAGTCCACTGGATAGGGGTGCTCGCCTTCCGGGCATCGAGGCAACAGTATTTCCCATGTGGATCACTAAAAACGGCGGGTCCAGCTGTCTCTCACCGCGCGCATGGGACCATTCCTGTTTGTTCGACTAAAATGTATAAGAATAGGATTACGCACAATGGCGTCCCTTTATTTCCGTTGCGAAGCTTTACCGCCTCAAGGTCTCTTACTAGATGCACTTCCTCCGCATCCTCAGTCATTGTAAGTCCCCCTCAAGTTTTGCAAGGAGGGCGGGCCCGTCAATGCGTGAGGGTACGTGCGGTTGGGCCCAGATTCCGTTGCACAAATAGCTACGTTGTAAATTCATTTTCCCCCATTACTTATATCAGTATCTCAATGTTCAGACATGAAATTACAAAAATTAGTAAGTGCCGACACATTTTTTACCACGCGTGACCTTCTTCACCTGGTCCATAACCCGGAACTTCCCACCCAGCAATGCAATTGTGTGTTGTCGTAGAACAATCATGCCGTCACGGCGTATGAGTGGGCGTCTTAGCCGTATCTATCCCTTGAAATTACTCATAGTGGCAGCTGAAATATAATTGTGGCTTACCTTGAAACCCAGTTCAAGTTCATAGAAGCCGATGTCACAACTTGAAGACAGTCCGAATGCAATAGCATCAACAACAGTGTCACCATCTGACAGCTTCAAATTGAATACGCGATTATTGGCCTCCCTAGTCTCAGTGACGGCTACGATCTGCACCAATAAAGATTGTGCTGGTAAGCGCCTCCTGCCATCTAGGTTCATTGACCTGAATCCGGTTCCCATGACAGTTGAATATGCCAAATTAGAGTTAATAATTTCCTCCACAATGAAGCGTTTCAGGAGCAAATATTCTGGCATTTCGCCGTTGATCATTCTTAGTCGACAATCATGGAAGGTTTTGGCAAGCCATTCCTATATTTGATTTACAAACTTAGATGTTGTTAATAGAATGGAGAGCTTCAACATACAGGTTTAATCTGAGGTACGGAGAACCGATCATTGACCCATCGCATGATCTTGAGGGCGAGAGTTGTTTCATACTCCCAACGGGGGCTGGGCACGAAGCGTTCGGGTTGGCTGGGGGTTTGTGGCTCAGACATGATGAAAATGAGGTTAAGGAAATTGTTAGGATTCATCGTGAATTTGTATGGATTTTACAGTGAGTCATCCTGACCGCGGCGTAGCCGCAGCGCTAACTAGTGTTTATGTTGAGTAGTGCGCTGCTCTGACAGGCTCCACTTACGAAAGTCAGCAATGCACCTTCGCCCATTTATGTAGACTACGCACCTGTAATTTTTGTTATTTGTCAATCATGATCTTTTTGTTCATTGCTTCAACGCGCGTTTATTTCCGTACATAAAATAACGCAAAATAAATGAAGGATCAACGAGATTAATGTCGAGGCACTCGAAAATGAACCTGGCTTGACCTGTCCAATGCCACTCTAAGCTCTAGACGATGACGAGAAAAATAGCAGGAGGCACTGTGGACCGTGGTTAGGCTCGGAGGACACGCTAAGCGGCGCCGGTACGTAGCGAGCCCTTTAGTACTAGGTAGAGTGCTGCGCAACGATGGCTGCGGTTTGGCTGCGGCTTCAAGTTAACTTGAACTGCGGACGAGCAAATGATTATCAACTCAAGCGGCCACGTAGTGCGAATATCCTCGGAATATCTACAACCTTTATCTTACTTGAACTACAGCGCATTCTTGGCCATTCTTGTCCCACTTGTTTCGCCATCTCGCCCGCCAATTTCAGACGCTGGTTGCGCACGTCGTTCCTCAAGGTAAAAATAAACTGGGACATGGCAGCAACGGTCATCTCCCAGTAAATCCAACTTGAAGTTCCTGTTACTCTGAGTCTTTCTAGCCACAGATATTCTGAAGGTATTTCTATTTCCAGTGAATCCAATTTCCAGTGAAATTTTTATATTGGAATTGAAGGTATTGCAAACCATCGAGAGGCTTTTGTAATTACTGACCGGCAGGGAAGCGACCACGATACCGCTACTTGGTCGCTCTCTCTTCCAATTCCAGGTCCCGACATTCAACTGGGAATACTTGCTCCACGATCTCTCTCCAATTAGAAACTGCGTTAGTTCGGGGCACACGTATGCATACGTTACTGGTGAGCGTCAATTCATTCGTTCCGCTGCGAGCTCGCTATCCGCCCCTGCATACAGGGACTCGTTTTTGTACCAAAATAGGCCACATATAGGGAAATTCAATGACCATCATGATGTCACTGGCCCACTCAGGTTACTATTCAAATATTCCGGCCGCGGATTTTTCCGCGAAACCCTCGACACGAGATATGTTCAATGCCATTTTCATTGGTGAGTGTGCATTACTATCATACGCTGATTTAAATATATATTATTTTCTAACATGGTAATACACCGTGATTAGGCCACACTTACCGCAGCTGCTGTGCATCTTTGAAGTTTGATGCTCAAAGCTAAAAATGTATCGGGTTGTCGTGAGAGATCACTGAGCCTTGACGAAGGGGTAAGCTTTAAGAGCTGCCACGTCGTTTTGATTATCCATAATTGCCCCTTGCATTTTCGCTCGAATCGGTTTTACTGAGTCTGTACCAATCATCGATTACCCTGCAACGTAGCCTTGCTGATGATTTTCACTAGCGGATGCATTCTCCACCTCAGCACTCCTGGAGTGTCAGTACCCCGGAAGAGGCAGCGTCGTCCGCAGTCATGGAATTTTCTGAGAGTGGAAGTGGTACTTGCTCCCCATTATTACTTTCGGTTCCTACTCTTCCTATGGCGCTTCTCGACTTTGATCCCGTAGAGGGTGAAATCCCCTGTCAAGTTTCGAGTTCTACTCAAGAATCATTCGTCAAATTCTCTCCCGCTACTCAATATCCACCCGTTGAGACCCCACTCGAAATCCCCTTACTCTTTAATCCCGATTGCAATTCAGTTCTCGATGCTTCACCAGGTCCTCGTCATCATCACGAACTCGATCGCAATACGATTCAATTTCCTGGGAGCCCGTCGCTAAGGAGTACTATTCTAACGATCGGAGAAGATGCAATTTCAGGGTCCCAATTGCATAGACTGAGGCGAGAAGTAAAGTTATTGATTATGCGGCTTGAGGTCATACTAATGACAAGAGATATTTTGCTGCAGGATCTAATGGAGAGCTCGCTGCCTCAAGAAGCCTTGGAGATTACTTACAATGCGTTAATCGACGCGAGTGACGCATTGTCTCTAAGGCGGTCCATTATCTTGACCGATATCGGCACCGCTTTAGAGCAACTTTGCTTACGAATTCGGGAGTATATCGATGATGGCACAATGATATCCTCCATCAACAAAAGCATTCGCCTCATCGAGGAAGAAGATGAGAAAAGGAGTTTAATGATTAATTTCAATGCCTTACAGAACCACCGTTCGTCCACATCTGACTACGGTTGCTCCTTCCTCCAAGAGAACAGGATGGTCTTTTTACGGACGCAGAGGTTCCTAGAGTCTACGAGCCACCTCCGCCGCAGTGCTACGGCATTCATGAACGACCCGATGTCACTCATGAATAAGATGACACCCAGTATCAGATCGGAGTAGTAAGCACTGCTATCCCCAGTTTTCTGATCCAAGACTCATGTGCTATTCGCTTCTAGAAGTATGACTTGTAGTCCAGCACTTGTTATTTCGACTCAAGTTGTTGAGATGTAGGAATATTGGATCGATTTGTAATGTTTGTATCTGTCGTATTTATTGTTATCAATCTATTTGTTGTGTGGATTAGTTAAATTCGAACCATTCGGTGCTGGCGCTCTCGTTTGCTGGACACGGTCATATCAAACCAGGTATGCATGGAAGAATTTCAACACGCGTACATGCCTTGTGCTAATTATAAGCTCACGATCTAATAGATGTCAAGTATTGAATCCTGATTCTTCGGCGGTGTAGTGTACTTACTCGACCCAGATTAGTGGTGCTGCTCAGTGCAACCAGTCAGCATGCATCCGATAGGACCGTTTCTATTTCATATCGCTACGGTCTACGATACTTGATCGACTATCATCAAGATGTATCACATTGGAGACTAGAGGTCAGCAGGTTTTCGCTCCTAGAATTTATCTAGTTCGTTCTTTGATCTTCCACTGACATCGGAAATTACAGGCCGAGGACTGCGGAGGATGATTGATGTATTGTTACTCGAGTAGCGCAAAATCTTCAGAATAGCCAACATCTATGGACAGTCTTCAAGTTCATTTCGGATTATTCCTGACAGATTCTTGACGCAGGTGAATCGAATCCGGCACAATGTGAGACTTCGGAAGATCATGATGCTGCGAAGCCACCGTCTAAGTGGCGCCAAATTTTCAGAATAGAAAACATCTGATATCCATGGACAGATGGACAGTCTTCATTTCGGATTCTTCCTGACAGATTCCTGACACAGGTGACTCGAATGATGTGCTCAGTCCCCGTCTAACTGCCGACTGAGCAACTCGTATTGCTCTCGGAAAATCTTGCTTACACTTGAGTCTTTGCCATTTCGATCTTACCTGTGGTCAAGGCGTTGAAGACTAGAGTTTTATTCAGCTTTCAGTGGTCGCTACATACTCGAGGTCTACTTTTGGAATCCTCTGGACCTGGCTTCCTCTCGTGTCGTACCATCCATGACATGCATGACATCTTGTATGGCTAGATGTTGACCTCCGACTCGCCGCCTGTGCCATCAGACTTGCACACGTCTTCTGCCCGAGTCCCTCGCCCTCGTTCACTGCAACAGCGACCGCCATGTTTAAGAATTAACGCAGAGGTCATCTCTGAATACCTCAACATGATTGGACTCGGATGCATCGAGTAATCCCTGACTGTTCTTCGCAGCATATTTTCTATATTTCAATGTAGCGTTGCTTATTGCTGGAACAGTTGTGATTCGTTCCAAATAATACTGTAAGATCTGACATCCAACTTTACGATATTGATGTGATTCTGACTATGAAATAGGGAAGTTTGAACTACAAGTCAAGCCGTAACGAGGATTCTTGCACCCATCTGCCGGTCAACAATTAACAAAATATCTTGGGCTGGATGCAACATGATACTTATGTCAACGGCGAGAACTACTTCTCTTACGTGTGACTATGTATATCCTGATGTCCTCGAAGTTGAAAGTTCAAACCTTGTTTGGCGGACCACTGTCCGCTGATTATTTTCATGTATAAAAACCCATGCAAGTGCAAGAGCGAACAGCACCTAACCACCATGGCCTCCGAGTCTCAAGCTTTGGCTGATCCCGATGGCCCGTTATTTTATCCCTACCTTCGGCCCTCTATGTCCAACGGTGAACCAGCGCCAAACGCCACGTTGGGCGCCAACGTACACCCCTCAGTTACTGCTGTCGTTCAAGAGCTCTGGAAAACCCCGTCGCGATCCCTTCAAGTTGATTCGACGTATCAGGCAGAAACGCCGGACCAAGTGAATCGTACTGCAGATTTTGTCCCAACTTCTGTGGTGACGATATTTAACGAGGTATTTCTACTCGCTTATTTAATTGGTGTGCGACTAAAATCGAGTACAAACAGGGACACCTACCTACTCCAAGGACCATTTTCCATCTTCACCAGGCCTGGAAATTGGTCGCTCTCACTACAATGTTCACGATTGGTGTAGTGGCGATACCAGGACAACGTCCCATACTTGTCGACAACCTCCCCGGCAGCTTGCAAGAGCTCGAATCACTATGGTCGTTTTTATCGCTCGCCATGGACTTGTGCTTAGAAAATCTTTTTTTGACTTTTATTACTGGCGACCTTGTTTACCTGTCCGCGTTTGAAAGAGCAGAAAAGACATTCTGTGGCGCCATCCATGCCCTCCCCACCTTCCGTGAATTTTACAAGAAGATTGGGCAGCTCCATATCCTTGACCACCTCTCTGGAAGGACTATGCCGGCTCTTTCGTACTGTTCGTTCTCATCGACGCGCGAAGTCTGTGGTGATCCGAGCGTTTTGTACATTCTTGAAGTCCTTGCCCAATATGTGCGTTGATTGTTGATCCGATAGTCTTATTTTTTCTGATATATTTTTGGAACAGATTACCGAAGCCGGCGATGAAATGATTGGGATGCTACAAACAGAAGCGATCAAGATTGTAGGGCGCTTTGACGTCTGCGGACAGCAGTTTCCCCCGACAGACGACTTCGCCACCTTGTTTCCCGTGGAGTTGTATCCTTTGATCAACTCTCCAGAAATTGCGAATCTTTTCGGCAACAGCGAATTGAACGTACGGACAATGGTACTCGAAGACGGTAACAAGATCATCCAAGCCCGCGTCGCACTGTATACATCTACAGCTACAGCCAAGGTAGCACGCGTTCTCGTTAAAGGGGCCCCGGAAGCGGTTGTACACGTTCTCTTCCGGACGTATGGACGTACGGAACTACCAGTAGCGGTCATGGCTCTCTCTGCGACCATCGTGAGTGATTATATATCCGTACGCCATAACTGTACTAACATTTTACAGGTGCAAATTTACGTTAGGGCAATACGAACTGGGGTCCAATCGGGAAGGGTACAAGCGATGCGCCCCGTCTTCGTTCCAAGGAAGCGCTTGTTGCATCAGGACAAGCTGCTTTGGGTTATCCACGCGGAAACGCTACAGGCGTTATTCGAGTTGAAAAAGCTCAGAGACCAGGGCAGCTCCCGTCCCGATGACTCGCGACCTTCTCCATCGCCTGGTGGAGGTTTTACCGGCAGAATCTCCAGCTTCATGACCAATTCGCCTTCGTCGAGAACCTCCAGCCCCACTAAACCTTCTTCTGGACCAACTCAGCTTCCAGCCTCTCTTCTTCCATTCTTAGAGATCATTCAGAATGAAGTAGGAACCGTATCTAAGCTCCTCTCGACCTTCAACTCGACTCTTATGGTCAAAACATCGGCCAGTACCCCGGCCAGTACCTCGGCCAGTACCCCGGCCAGTACCTCGGCCAGTACCCCGGCCAGTACCTCGGCCAGTACCTCGGCCAGTACCTCGGCCAATCCCGCGTTTGTGAGCCGTGGTGGGTGAATAGGTAGCTGATACGACCAATATACGACGACCAATATCTCTTGATGTACTTATATACGATGCCTGTAAATTCAATGCCGTTTTTGTTAGAAAAGTAAATGCATGCCAACAACTTGTTACGAATCACACGAGCGATGCGAAAATTAAATAAATTAGATTGTAGCGATTTGTACAAGTCATAAATCCTATCACTATCACGAAACCTTCCCTCATACCCGTGCGTGCGTTGACCAACCCGCCCTCTTTGCTGAACTTAAGACGATGACAAAACTCCCACGGCATCTTGGCGCAACGCTAGGGCGCGGTACACGAAGTTGTCCCCGAAGATGTCAAACTCGCGCTCATATGAGTTAGCAATGGCAGTGTTCACGTTCGAGCCCACGCAGAGCCGCTTTTTATCACGCGAATTAGCAGGTAAGGCAGAGCGGCGAAGACTAGTACCCGCTAGCGCTTGCGCCGCCTCTCGTCCTCTGTAAGGGACTCCGGATAGTGTGTCTCTGTCGACGCACGCGGGCCAGGAGGCGAGAGGGCAGGGACGCGGCCATCGTCGTCAAGATCGGGGTCGATAAGGACTTGTAGGGGAGACAGAGGCATAGAGTGCCGGCGGACGGTGGAAAAATCATCTGTAATCGGGACGGCAAGGGAGATGTCGGCTCCAGCCCGGGCATGTCCACTGAGGGTGTGCAGGCGGGCGATGGCGGCGGCGGCGGCGGCGGTGGAGGGGGGGTGTACCAGAACATGAGCGGAAGTTTGCGGTCCTTGCAACTTGAAACAAAGTCGACGTGCGTGGCGATGGCGATGGCGCAGGATCGTGGCCCAGACGTTAATGCGATGTTATCAAAGAGATGGGTGAACAAGTTGTAGTTTCTGGAGTCGACATAGAGACTGCGGCTGGAACGGCTCGTCGTTGGCGGCATAGACGGTGCTCGAAATACTAATCCGCGGTTCACAGTCCGTCGTCGAGGCCGTTACTCTCTACCGTCATGGTGTGCGTTGTCGGTCGCGACGCGCAAAAGTATGAGTCCCTCCCCCAAGTATTTACAGTTCTGGAAGAGCGAAAGAGGCAAGAATCACCGATTTAGCGACGCACAGATCGCTTTGGGGTGCGACAGCTTTCGGAGACAATGACAGCGCGTGTGAATACGCTGTAAATTCCTGAGCTGGGGAAGGGGGGATTGTCAGCACGTATCATGACCGCCTACGCTAACCTACAGAGTATGTAACGGGCATATGATATATCCCAGTGATTCAACATCTCCTCGCTTCTGTCTTCCGACCTGGAACGGAGCGAGAGCGTTGTGGATCGACGGCGTCATCATCGGTGAAATTATTCGATTCGAGTTCGGAGCCGCATGCGCTTTTCTGGTACCCGGGTATGTATATGAACGTTGAAAGATTCAAAGAATGGCCGACGCAGCCATCTCTCCACCTTCCCGAGACACGTGACCCGGATCAAGTGTTCATTGAAGGTCTGCGGCCTCCGCAACTCGCCAACTACTCTGACGCTCAGCTTTACTATCGCGTACAGTGATTTTGGTATCGAACTAATCACTATTCGTGGTGTAAATCTTGGTTTCTTTAAAATATCCGTTGGCAGCATTGTGCGTCCTGCAGTATTACTCTTTATCGAACTGAGCTGATCAATTTTCTTAGGCGCGTTCAATTTTTAAACGGAAAGCTGACTTATTCACCTGATTCCAATCGTACGGTTGAAGAACCCCCAATTTCTCTGTATCTGATAGTTTGGCTAAGAGATCGATCCGGAATGCGAAAGACTGGTTTTCCGCCTGCTTGGCTCTATTCTCTTTTTGATAACGATGACGGAAACGAAAGAATATGAGCTACATAATTACCCAAACCTTTCAAAAACAGACTGGGACAATCATTTACAGAAACAGGGCACAGAGAGGACATGGTTAGAGTCTCTGATCAACTCAGAAGTGTTTTCTTTCGAGTCAAGTGTAGTGCGTTCCAGGATATTCTGACCTTAATTTCCCCAGACCCCTTCCAACCCTAAGTGGATTGGTTCTGTACCTGTACGTCCTCTCTATAGGTACGTCCTCTCTCTTTCTCATATAGTGTTATATATGCTAAGTTTGATCGTAGCTCCTGTACGCGATAATTACTAGCAGGCAGGCACGCGGCAGAGCCGCCACGGTCTCCCGACTCAGCCGCGGCGCCGACTCCAAGTCCTGTTTGGAGGTCGCATGACGAGTAGTATGCAGGTGAGTGCGGCATTGGCCGTGCGTTTCTTCATGCGTATGAATACCCGCTGTGTTTATTTCGTAGCATCCCTCAGAAATGACCAGCACGCGTATATCAAAGGCGCTCGCTCAGTCCAAGCTCAGTCTACATTATCGCACCGCATTGGGCCGTCACTAGCGGGGAATATGCGAGAATGAGCGGGGTGTAAGCGCGAGACGAATATGCGTAGAGTTCCCCCCCCTCCGAATCAAAGGAGGCTATCGGCGGAGGGCTACGTGTAAATCTAGGAACTTCAGGTAGTGATAATGGTTACTCGCTTCGCTTACCGTTATATGTAAAGTGCGCACAGAATTGACTGCGTCCGCGTATACTGCCATTTCCCAGGCAGATAATGCAATCCGAAGCCCTGCAACATCCAACACTCAAAACTCCCCAGAGTCCGCAGCTTGCGAAAAGTCTTCGACATTCGGGGCATGGTCAGTCTCGGATGTTTAGTGGCTTCATTCCCAGAAAGAAGGGATTGAGGCAGATCTTCAATATTTAGTACTAGTCTCGCGACTTGACGTTCCCCGGCCATCAACTAGAAGAAACGGGCGCAGTCTACATGTCAACTGAGTCAGGTGAATATCGACCGCAGCAAAGCTGGACGCGACCGCAGCTGTTATCAATACTATACTTAAGGCCTGACACTTTCTCGGCTTGAGTTCTTGAGATATTCTCTTGCTCTACTTTTCATCTCCCCCGTGTTCAGACTGTAGACCAAATGCCACGGTCAAAGGTCACGTTTGCCCCAAATCCTGATGGCTCGGATATGTACCAGGACGATGAGCCAAAGGAGAATGACGTCCGTCGCGACGCAGGAAGGACTCTGGAAAGCAGGAGGTTGGATTCGGAAACCAAGAAATACCAGAAAGAAGAAAAGGCCCTTAAAGACAGGATATGCTCGCTTGAGGATGAGGTTATCAAATTGCAGTTGGAGAACTGCCATCTCAGTGCAAACACTCGAACTTCAAGTGAGTACTGCAGATCAGCTGGAAGTTTTAGATCGTTTTGCTCATAAGGTTTTTCAGAAAAGGTACCCCGCAAGTCTGACCTTTTTTCCGCATCATCTGACATCCTCCAGACCTCGATCCCCAAGGAATTTGATCCATTCATGTATATGGGAGATTCGCCTCCACTCAGGAAGCGCATCACGAAAGCACAGCAGTTGAAGAATGCAGACAATGAACTTGAAGCATCACCTGCCCCAGTGCCGAGGAATTACCGAAAACCACTGGTCTCTGAGGTAATTTAAGTCAGCCTATAGACTTGTATTCAAATTTTAATAATAAAGTAGGAGGCGCTCAAATCTCTACCAGGAAGCTTCGATGCATCTCAGCCAAAGCACACCGTCAAGAATCTGACTTGCAAGGGGTTCTTAATTTTTATCTTCCGTTGGATGTGGAGAGCATTAATTCTGGGGTGCATAATTTGGACGATTTTTACATACCTGTTGTTTTTTACTCGGGCATTTGCTTAAAGTGCTCGGGGCGTCAACCTTGCTCCTAAGGAATCACCTATTGAACTTGTTGTTTGGAGCGAACTCGAGATCTTTAGCTACCGTCTATCGGGAACTTCTTGTTTTGGATCCAGAGCAAGTATGGTAGACAATTTCTTTTGGTCATCTTTCATATCCACTTGTGTTTGCATACTTGGTGTGCATTCAATGTGCATTCAGATTTGATTCAGATCTGTAGACAGGCGGTTCGGAAAGTACCGTTTGTCACGTGGTCCTGTTGACGCCTCAATCAACAATACTTAGACGCCCTTCGCTGCATTGTCCACCACCTTTTCATCCTCTTGCCCACCTGTACATGTCTCTCCTGCGTTGATGCACCAATGTGATATTCCTCGCATGGGTATACACCTACTACCACAAGAGGACTTCAGAGTGGCGAAGTGCTCAGGGATCGGTTGCACAACACCCCAGCAGCTGCCAGCGCCTGCCTAGCCACCTACAGCCTGACTGCCCTGGTGCTCTCGCCTACGAGCCGTCTCCCCTAACAGATACACCGCGAGCCAAAAGGCTTACAGCACATGTAACTACACACTGGATTACGCATACGTCAATGCTCAGGTCGCGACCTCAGGCTCGCATGCGCACCTTCCACTGGCATGCCCCGCTCCACGTCAGCTACCCGGAGCGCACAACACATAACAGGATATTCGAGTCGTTCGTGTACACTCGTCGCCAGCGGCTCGACCTAATTTCGATGGACCATAGGAGAGCGAGGCAGGGTGCTAGGATAGATAGAGGTGTGTAGCTCGCGACTCGCGCAGGATGGTGGATAACGGGAGATTAGCACGAGATCGATACGAGGGCGGGCGTGCAATACGCAACCCCCTGAGAGTCGTACGTTATTTTTGCCTATTTTTGGCGTGATAGGTACTGATAGTGCATAAACTTCATCTAGTCTTTCGTGCGAGCTTTGTTACTCATTCTCATAGGTTCCCTACCCCACCTTATATTGCGTGCAAAGGATTGTCCGAGAGCTTTCGAGCTCATATGCGCACTCGACGCTCGCATGAAGTACGTCCCACACCAGCGTTTCGTCGTACAAGGCGCACTGACACACCCATTGACCCCAGATTGTGCGGCATTCTTTGTGCGGCCCCAACCTCAACCTCCCCCCGCATTCATCACGCAGCCTTCAGCCAGCCACGGCTCGTATTCAGTCGTTCCCCGACCGTGTTTGGCCCTGGCCCAGTCAAAAATGCGAACACACAGGAGTTTGTGCTAGACGCGTCTTCTGCGCGTACACGAATCACACAGAAGAGCTCTTCCCCGAGAAGACAAACAGCGAAGTGAAAAAGATGTCGTGTGGCACGTCTTCCGCCGTGTGTGACCCGTGCCCTGCTACCCTCGTGCGCATGCGCCACCCCCGCATTCCCACTGTGCAGGTTCCCTTGCGTAACGCCGCCCCACCTCCACTGTTCCTCGTCTAGGACATACCACGGAATTGCGTAGCATCAGCTGTCGTTGGACAAGGAAATACGCGTGAACCTCGGGGACGACGTAGACCCTAAATCTAGAGGGTAACGCCCACACCCGGGCAACGCTCCCCACATCCTCAATCACTCCCGGGAGTAGGCTCTCGGGGTCTATCTCCACGCTCTTCATGTGCGGCGACGGCCAGAAAAGCGCCGGTGGCGGCGCGCGCACTGCGCGTGAGGGGAGGAGGGTGTATCATGGGGGGAAGGTGGACATTGGTCAGGCGCCTCGTTGTCCGCCTAGTGCATATCACGTACCTTACACGCTCTCAATAAATATAATCTATTGTGATAGATTGAAATGTCATTATTCGATACTATTTGGTGTTCTCTTAATCAAAGAATATTCACGGTATGGGTACGCGCACTGCGCGACCGCTGAGCCGGAGTGTCGGACCGCATCACGTGTCACAAAGCCGGCCGGCCCATGGCCCAGGAGGTCATCCCTGAAAGTGATGGCCAGAGTGGATTGTTTTTGGTAAATTAATAAAATTATTGTTCATATATCAGATGGAGATACCAGACTCCCCAGGCCTTGAGCTGGCATATCATATTAAGGAAGACATGTTGTATAAAGACCTGCTCATTCA